>CM065168.1:690000-692500 GCA_033026295.1 Channa striata
ACACACACAGAGAAACACACACATAGTCATTCACCTAGGGTGATGACAGTTGGGGCGACCGTGTAGGTGGGCGTCATGGTTACAGCTTCCTCCACTGGAAGAACAATGAGACATGAGGTTCACGATAAACAGGAAGCTGCTTCAACACATACACACACACAAAGAAACACACACACACAGAGAAACATACACACAGTCATTCACCTGGGGTGAGGACTGTTGGGGAGACCGTGTAGGTGGGCGTCATGGTTACAGCTTCCTCCCCTGGAAGAACAATGACAAATGAGATTCACGACCAACAGGAAGCTGCTTCAACACACACACACACACAGTCATTCACCTGGGGTGACGAATGTTGGGGCGACCGTGTAGGTGGGCGTCATGGTTATAGCTTCCTCCCCTGGAAGAACAATGACAAATGAGATTCACGATAAACAGGAAGCTGCTTAAACACACACACAGAGAAAGACACACACAGTCATTCACCTGAGGGGACGACTGTTGGGGCGACCGTGTAGGTGGGCGTCATGGTTACAGCTTCCTCCCCTGGAAGGACAATGAAACACGAGGTTCACGATAAACAGGAAGCTGTTTCAACACACACACACAAAGAAACACACACACACACACACACACACACAAAGAGAAAGACAAACACATAGTCATTCACCTGAGGTGACGACTGTTGGGGCGACCGTGTAGGTGGGCGTCATGGTTACAGCTTCCTCCCCTGGAAGAACAATGAGACGTGAGGTTCACGATGAACAGGAAGCTGCTTCAACACACACACACACACAGAGAAACACACACATAGTCATTCACCTGGGGTGACGACTGTTGGGGCGACCGTGTAGGTGGGCGTCATGGTTACAGCTTCCTCCCCTGGAAGGACAATGAAACACGAGGTTCACGATAAACAGGAAGCTGTTTCAACACACACACACAGAGAAAGACACACACAGTCATCCACCTGAGGTGACGACTGTTGGGGCGACTGTGTAGGTGGGCGTCATGGTTACAGCTCCCTCCCCTGTAAGAACAATGACATATGAGATTCACGACCAACCAGGAAGCTGCTTAAACACACACACACACACACACACACACAGAGAAAGACACAAACAGTCATTCACCTGAGGTGACGACTGTTGGGGCGACCGTGTAGGTGGGCGTCATGGTTACAGCTTCCTCCCCTGGAAGAACAATGACAAATGAGATTCACGACCAACAGAAAGCTGCTTCAACACACACACACACAGAGAAAGACACACACAGTCATTCACCTGAGGTGACGACTGTTGGGGCGACCGTGTTCATGGGCGTCATGGTTACAGCTCCCTCCCCTGTAAGGACAATGACAAATGAGATTCACGAAAACCAGGAAGCTGCTTAAACACACACACAGAGAAAGAGACACACAATCATTCACCTGAGGTGACGAATGTTGGGGCGACGGTGTAGGTGGGCGTCATGGTTACAGCTCCCTCCCCTGGAAGAACAATGACACATGAGGTTCATGATAAAAAGGAAGCTGCTTCAACACACACATACACACACACACACAAAGAAACATACACACAGTCATTCACCTGGGTTGACGACTGTTGGGGCGACCGTGTAGGTGGGCGTCATGGTTACAGCTTCCTCCCCTGGAAGAACAATGACAAATGAGAATCACGACCAACAGGAAGCTGCTTCAACACACACACACACACACACACACACACACAGTCATTCACCTGGGGTGACGCCTGTTGGGGCGACCGTGTAGGTGGGCGTCATGGTTACAGCTTCCTCCCCTGTAAGAACAATGAGACATGAGGTTCACGATAAACAGGAAGCTGCTTCAACACATACACACACACAAAGACACACACACACACACAGAGAAACACACACACAGTCATTCACCTGGGGTGAGGACTGTTGGGGCGACCGTGTAGGTGGGCGTCATGGTTACAGCTACCTCCCCTGGAAGAACAATGATAAATGAGATTCACGACCAACAGGAAGCTGCTTCAACACACACACACACACACAGTCATTCACCTGGGGTGACGAATGTTGGGGCGACCGTGTAGGTGGGCGTCATGGTTACAGCTTCCTCCCCTGGAAGAACAATGACAAATGAGATTCACGATAAACAGGAAGCTGCTTAAACACAGACACAGAGAAAGACACACACAGTCATTCACCTGAGGGGACGACTGTTGGGGCGACCGTGTTCATGGGCGTCATGGTTACAGCTACCTCCCCTGGAAGAACAATGACAAATGAGATTCACGACCAACAGGAAGCTGCTTCAACACACACACACACAGTCATTCACCTGGGGTGACGAATGTTGGGGCGACCGTGTAGGTGGGCGTCATGGTTACAGCTTCCTCCCCTGGAAGAACAATGACAAATGAGATTCACGATAAACAGGAAGCTGCTTAAACACACACACAGAGAAACACACACATAGTCATTCACCTGAGGGGACGACTGTTGGGGCGAC
>CM065168.1:695000-777500 GCA_033026295.1 Channa striata
TAGGTGGGCGTCATGGTTACAGCTCCCTCCCCTGTAAGGACAATTAGATATGAGCTTCACGAAAAACCAGGAAGCTGCTTAAACACACACACACACACAAAGAAACACACACACACACAGAGAAACATACACACAGTCATTCACCTAGGGTGAGGACTGTTGGGGCGACAGTGTTGGTGGGCGTCATGGTTACAGCTTCCTCCCCTGGAAGAACAATGACAAATGAGATTCACGACCAACAGGAAGCTGCTTCAACACACACACACACACACAGTCATTCACCTGGGGTGACGAATGTTGGGGCGACCGTGTAGGTGGGCGTCATGGTTACAGCTTCCTCCCCTGGAAGGACAATGAAACATGAGGTTCACGATAAACAGGAAGCTGCTTCAAAACACATACACACACAGAGAGAAACACACAGTCATTCACCTGAGGGGACGACTGTTGGGGCGACCGTGTAGGTGGGCGTCATGGTTACAGCTCCCTCCCCTGTAAGGACAATGAAACACGAGGTTCACGATAAACAGGAAGCTGCTTCAACACACACACACACACACAGAGAAACACACACATAGTCATTCACCTGAGGGGACGACTGTTGGGGCGACCGTGTAGGTGGGCGTCATGGTTACAGCTCCCTCCCCTGTAAGAATAATGACATATGAGATTCACGATCAACAGGAAGCTGCTTCAACACACACACACACACACACACACACACAAACACAGTCATTCACCTGGGGTGACGACTGTTGGGGCGACCGTGTAGGTGGGCGTCATGGTTACAGCTCCCTCCCCTGGAAGAACAATGAGACATGAGGTTCACGAAAACCAGGAAGCTGTTTCAACACACACATACACTCACCCGGTTGATGAACAGACAGGTTGACGGTGCAGACGACTTTCAGGGTTCTGTATGGTACAGTCTGGAGGATCTCAGTCTCGTATATTCCACTGTCACTAATCGTCACGTTCTTCAGAATCATAGACACGTCTCCACCTTTCATCTTTCTGTCCTTCAGCTCCACCCGATTGACATAAGGTTGAAGTTGGCCATCTCTACCATACTGGTTGTCCCGGTACATAAGGACAAAATCTGGTTTCATTTCAGGCCTGCGCCACTCTACAAAGATTGTGCGAGAGGTTTTATGAATCAAACATGGCAGGGTGACGTTTTCTCCAGGCTCAGCTGTGATGTCTGAAAAAAAGAAGCAGAAAAACACACAGAAAAACACAGAGGTTAAAGGGTAACTGCAAATATTTGACACTTTTCTATAACAAACACGCTTCAGTGAATATTTCCACATCAGCACAAAGCTACAGACATCTGACACATCACGAATTATGTACATGTAACATGGTGATATGGTCGGTTTTGTCCTGCACCTGCCACACGCAGCACGGGGGCAAATATTCATGTTTCAGTGTAAAACCACAACACAAATGTGAAACAAAGATGCAGCCACATGTGGACAAACCCATGAGTGAATGAAGGGCCTGTCAGTGTGAAGTCGGTGCAGGTTGCAGCTTTTGCTTCCATATGCATGGAAGAAACTTTCCTGTGGCAACACCTCCTGAAACTCTGGGGGCCTGTCAGTTCTTTACCCCAGACTCTAGATGTCACCGAGTCCCCACGTTTCATTAAAGTTCGAGGCGAGAGACTACAAACACATCATGTGTGGGCACAAAAGATTGTGGTGAAAAGTGAATAAATGAGAGTAAAAGGAAAGAAAAAACCAGAACAAACGCTGTAACAGCCCCAGAAAATGCAGAAAAATGCCGCACATCTGTACAGAGACACAGGAGACCAGGTCCCGTGACATTAAAATGAGTGAAAACCCTCATAAGTTAGTTACAGGTGTTCACAGTTGCTTTGAATTGTGTAGCATTAATACTACATCACCCAGCACATCACACGATCATTCGCCTACATGACGTTTATGAACGTCAGGATGTGCGAACATGAACAAATGAGCAAATGTAAATGTTTCCATCAAAAACTGTTTGAACAGCATTGCCTTGATTTGAGGATTATTTTGGAAGATAATTTGAGCCATATTTCTGAGAAAACAAACCCAAACCACATGAAGAATAGAATTTCGGATAAACTCCCGGTCATGTCCTTGTCACCGCTGTATATTTTCTATTATATCCTTATTATAAATATACAGGGAGCCTTAAAACACTCGATAAAACAACGATAAGCCTCCTTCAAGTTCGCAGGACGAATCACACGAATGTATTTTAATCAGGTAGAATTGTAGTCCATAGAATGTTTGGCACCATTTGATTCAGTCCCGTCTCCACCTCATAGGACTACAAACATGGCCGCGTCTCGGCGCACATACGTCATTTGATCTTGTCCCACATTTGCACCATTAGACATTAATATTTGCATTCAAACACACTTTGGCTCTTGTTTTGTGATCGACAGGAAATACAAAAAACTTTGTACAATATTTCACAAGTTGTTAATATAACTTTTCTGTTGACAATAACATGTACACACAGATAAGTGACAAGTTACAATATGATAAATAAAAAAAAGTCTTTAAAAAGCAAAAAAATTCGCTGTTGTTTATTGGTTATTGATGTGTGACATGAAATTCTCCCATCTTGTGTGAGCACAAAAGTTTGTGGTGAAAAGTGAATAAATGAGAGTAAAAGGACATAAAAAACCATAAGAAACGCTGTAACAGCCTCAGGAAATGCAGAAAAATGCCCGAAGATGGAAGAATGTTCAACAGATGAATGAACTCACCGACACAGAGAAACACCGGAGCGAGGCCGAGCAGGAGCCAAGCAGACAGCTTAAGGTTAAGGTGTCTTTATTGATCCCACAATGGGGAAATTAAAATGTTGCACAGCTCCCAGATGTACAAAGCAACAAGAAAGTGCAAGTAATGTGCAAAAGATTAAATCAAAGTTTACAAATGTACAATATTTAAGTACTACAGAATATGTACAATATTAGTACAATATGTACATTATAATAGTAGGTCAGACCGCGGTGGGAATGAAAGACCTGTGGTAGCGCTCTGTCCTACACTGAGGAGGAGGTGGGGTGGAAGGGGGAAGGCGGATGTTCCCGTCATTGTACCTGGGGTCTGTCAGTCGATGTCAAGCAGCTTTACGGTTGGAGGTCTGTCTGAGCAGCTCCCTCTCTCCCGGTCCGCCGGGGTCTCCAAATATCTGCTGAGAACGAGTGGGTTTGGCAGACACGTGTGGTGGGTCTCATCTTCAGTCTTCACACCCAATTCATTTCTCCCCATTTATTTTTATCTTTATCTACTACTACTCTTTCGGCTTTTCCCATTAGGGGTCGCAACACCGAATCATCCTTTTCCACTTCACTCTATCCTGAGCATCTTCCTCTCTGACACCATCTAACCTCATGTCCTCTGTTAGGACATCCATATATCTCCTCCTTGGTCGTCCTCTCGCCCTCTTGCCTGGCAGCTCCATCTCCAACATCCTTCTACCAATATATTCACTGTCCCTCCTCTGCACATGTCCAAACCATCTCAGTCTGGCCTCTCTGACTTTGTTGCTAACACGGGCAACGTGCGCTGTCCCTCTGATGAGCTCGTTCCTTCCTCCTATCCAACCTTGTCACTCCTAAGGAGAACCTCAACATCTTCATCTCTGCTGCTTCCATCTCTGCCTCTTGTCTCTTTCTCACTGCTACTGTCTCTAACCCATAGAGCAGAGCTGGTCTCACCACTGTCCTGTACACCTTTCCTTTGAGTCTTGATGACACTCTTCTGTCACACAACACTCCTGACACTTTCCTCCACCCACTCCAACCCGCCTGCACTCGCCTCTTCACCTCTTTTCCACACTCCCCATCAGACTGAACTGTTGACCCCAAGTACTTAAACTCCTGCACCTTCTTCACCTCAGCCCCCTGTAAACTCACACTTCTACCTGGATCCCTCTCGTTTAAACACATGTATTCTGTCTTACTACGACTGACTTTCATACCTCTTCTTTCCAGAGCAAACCTCCACCTCTCCAGCTGTTCCTCCACCTGCTCTCTATTCTCACTGCAAATCACAATGTCATCTGCAAACATCATTGTCCAGGGAGATTTCTGTCTGACCTCATCTGTCAACCTGTCCATCAGCATAGCAAACAAGAAGGGACTCAAAGCCGATCCTTGGTGTAGTCCCACCTCCACCTTGAACTGTCTGACCTACGGCACATCTCACCACCGTCATGCTTCTCTCATACATGTCCTGAACTACTCTGATGTACTTCTCTGCCACTCCCGACATCCTCATACAGTACCACAGCTCCTCCCTCGGCACCCTGTCATACGCCTTCTCTAAATCCACAATGCAGCTCCTTCTGACCATCTCTGTACTTTTCCATCAACAACCTCAAAGCGAAAATGGCATCAGTGGTGCTCTTACGGGGCATGAAACCATACTGCTGCTCACAAATCTCCACCTCCTTCCTAAGCCTGGCTTCCACTACTCTTTCCCACAGCTTCATTGTGTGGCTCATCAGCTTTATCCCTCTGTAGTTGCTGCAGTTCTGCGTGTCACCCTTGTTCTTAAAGATCGGCACCAGAACGCTTCTCCTCCATTCCTCAGGCATCTTCTCACTCTCTAAAATCCTGTTAAACAGACCTGTCAGAAACTTAACTGCTGTCTCTCCTAGACACTTCCACACCTCCACAGGTACGTCATCAGGACCAACAGCCTTTCCGCTCTGCATCCTTTTCAGAGCCTTCCTCACCTCATCCTTTCTAATCTCTCCTATTTCCTGCTCCACAACATCCACATCTTCCTCCCTTCTTTCCCTGTCATTTTCCACATTAATCAGCTCCTCAAAATACTCCTTCCATCTTCTCTGTACACTCTCCTGGCTTGTTAGCACCTTTCCATCTCTGTCTTTAATCACCCTTATCTGTTGCACATCTTTCCCATCTCTATCTCTCTGTCTGGCTATCCTGTACAAGTCCTTCTCTCCTTCCTTCGTGTCTAACCTGTCATACAGCTCATCGTAAGCTTTCTTTTTGGCCTTTTTCCACCTCCCTCTTCACACTGCGCTGCACTTCCTTGTACTCCTGTCTACTTTCCTCAGTCCTTTCTACATCCCACTTCCTTTTAGCTAACCTCTTCCTCTGGATGCAGTCCTGTACTTCCTCATTCCACCACCAAGTGTCTTTATCATCTTTCCTCTTACCAGATGACACACCAAGCACCTTCCTACCTGTTTCCCTGATTACCTCTGCTGTAGTTTCCCAGTCATCTGGAAGCTCTTCCTGACCACCCAAAGCCTGTCTCAACTTCTGCCTGAATTCCTTACAAGTTTCTTCATTCTTTAGCTTCCACCACTTGGTCTTCTTTTCTGACTTTCCTCTCTTCTTCTTCCTGACCACCAGAGTCATCTTACACACCACCATGCGGTGCTGTCTGGCTACACTCTCTCCTACCACCAGTTTACAGTCACTAACCTCTCTCAAATGACCTCGTCTACATAGGATGTAATCCACCTGTGTGCTCCTACCTCCACTCTTGTATGTCACTCTGTGTTCCTCTCTCTTCTGGAAGTAAGTGTTAACTACAGCCATTTCCATCCTCTTAGCAAAGTCCACTACCATCTGTCCTTCTGGATTCCTTTCCTTTACACCAAACCTGCCCATCACCTCCTCATCACCTCTGTTCCCCTCACCAACATGCACATTGAAGTCTGCTCCAACAACTACTCTCTCTCCTCTGGGGATACTCTCTACGACCTCATCAAACTCACTCCAGAATCTCTCCTCCTCTTCTAACTCACAGCCAACTTGTGGAGCATACCCACTGACTACGTTCACCATCACCCCTTCGATTTCTAGCTTTAGGCTCATCACCCTGTCTGAGACTCTTTTCACCTCTAGAACATTGTTCACAAACTCCCCCTTCAGGATCACTCCTACTCCGTTTCTCTTCCTATCCACACCATGGTAGAACAGTTTGTATCCTCCTCCAATACTACCTGCTTTGTTACCCTTCCACCTCGTCTCCTGCACACACAGTACATCTACCTTCCTTCTCTTCATCATGTCTGCCAGCTCTCTACCTTTCCCTGTCATTGTGCCAACATTAAGAGTCCCTACTCTCAGATCTAAGCTGCCTTTCCCCTTCTCTCTCTGACCACGCACCCTTCTGCCTCCTCTCCTTCTTCGACCAACAGTAGTCCAATTTCCACCGGGACCCTGTAGGTTAACAGCACCGGTGGCGGTCGTTGTTAACCCGGGCCTCGACCGATCCGGTATTAAAGTGGTATGGATGACTCGCATGGTTGTACTTGTAAAAAAAAAAAAAAAAAAAAAACTAGAATATGAAACCGAAGAAATGTATGAAACTAATAAATGAGATAATCTACAGTTCCCTTTGGAAGAGAAGAGACACCACTATCTTACAGAAAGTGATGTGGTAAAACACGGGGTATTCCGGTTTCATATACCATCAAAACTATTTCAGAACTGTGGGGGAGCAGACTTTTTGCTGAGGTGTGATTTCTGCGTTAGGAAATCGAACATTGAGCTCTCACGTTTTCATCAGCAGGTCCCTAAATATTGGAAATTGTTCTATGAACATAACCTCAGTACACACATGTCACATTTTTTTGTCTAAGGGGAACAAGTATTTTTCTAACCATCAGTGGATGGAGAAAAGTGGTGTTCGGTCCATCAGGGTATTTCTGATGGAAACTTCCTACGTGACACGGTATGATAACAGATGTAACTACGGCATTTCCTCTTGGATTGGGGAATCCTACTCATTGCCTACTCCAGGAATGGCATCTGTGTACAGAAAGGAGATGGACTTTAAAGACAAATACATTTGTGAGGGACGTTCTGAAACATGAAATATTTCCACAATACCTAAAAATGGAAAACGTGTTTAAAGATCCTCCAGAAGAAATTAGTGCCCGAATTAGAACCAGGTAGGGATGTAAACAGAGAGACTCGTTTTAAAATATGAAATGATATCTACACATGCAAGGAACTCTTGAGATGATGATTTAATAAAAATAACTGCATGTTTTGTGACACTAATACTGAAACAATGGAACATGAATTTTTTTCTTGCAGGTTTTGGGAGCATGTGTGTCAAGTGTGGATGTCAGAAAACAAATCATTCTCAGCTCTTGCTTGAAGTCAAATATTTACAGAGATTTTCTTTTATTCAGTTAAGATCAGAAGAGATAATCAACCCTCCTTTTGAGCTTGAGTTTTTAATATGAACATTTATGAAGTTATCTGAGGCCTGTTACAGAGCTTGTGGACCTCAGAGTTTTAAGTTTCGTGACTATTTTTAATCTGCTTCATAACTGATGTCGATGGCATATTGAAAAGCTGGATTCATCAATGATTTGTGTAAAAGATTCTAAGAATGCCTTGTTACAACTTCTCTGTGCTCACAAGAAACTCCCACAACCAAACAGAGGGCACACATCACATGAATAATATAGGTCGGGGCTTCCAAAATCTGGTCCTTAAGAGCCGGCTTTTAATGGACACACCTGAAGCCAGGTAGAAGGTAGAAGGTAGGGCAGGGTTAGTTGGAAAACCAGCTGTGAGCCTTCAGGACCAGGTCTAAGAACCCAGTTCTGTGAAACGACACATGCGTAAGTCAGGACTGACAATGACGATGGATCTGCATAAACGGGTCGACTGAAGCCTGGACATCTGTCACACAGATTGTATGTAATGCCCCCAATCACGTTGTTTGGCAGTGCAAAAATAAGCAGCAACTACAATGTGCTAAAATTGTGTTTTTCCAGCTTCTTCTCTCATTTGTGAAAAAAAGTTACCAAGGCCACGAGAACTAAAGTACAGACGGGGGTTGAGGCATCATCCAAATGTTTCTACAGCAGAATTGTAGCATCTCCCAGAAGTGCACGTGATTCTGAGAAGAGCGGAATGAGAGAAAAGTTGTGCTCCCAGCAACATGTGTAGCACTGAGGGATGTGTCTCACACAACCACAGATTATGTCTTAGAGAACAGGCTGCTCTGTGGATTTAAGTCATTTATATCTGGCTGTTAAACAGAATAGGACAGTTTAAAGTGTCATTACAAAATAAAAAGGCTTCTCTACCCAAAGATACTGTTCCATTTTTATAGACGCTGGACAACAGCAGGGGTCTTAATGAAAAGAGCGAGAGCTGCTGGCTGACAACTAACTAAACCTTTGTTAGCTTCAGCACTGAATGCCGCCTTCCAAAGAACCTGGATACTTAGTTGCATTTTAAAAGCCAAGGACAGTCGCTGACTGGTGGGAAGAAAACATGGAACAATGTGCTGTTTGTTCGACTTGTTTCACTTTTTTGGGGCCTGCAAGCTGTGACCACTGATAACACTTTGTATATTGCAACGTTCACTCAAGTCTCACGTCATCGTTTTGAGGCCACGTTACTGAGCCCAGATGTACAACAGTTCAAAGACATTCTACCGCGGTGGACGTGTGTGAGCGTCTAAGGAATTATTTATAGGGTTACACAACTTTAATGTCCCACACACACACACAGTTCACACATGCTGCTAATGCTAACTGCTCGTTAGCTCACAAATGTTCCCTTCAAGTTTCTAGTGTCACATTTTCAGATGGTTAAGGGTCCATATCTCTGAGAAATCAAACCCAAACCACATGAAGAATAGAATTTCGGATAAACTCCCGGTCATGTCCTTGTCACTGCTGTATATTTTCTATTATATCCTTATTATAAATATACAGGGAGCCTTAAAACACTCGATAAAACAACGATAAGCCTCCTTCAAGTTCGCAGAACGAATCACACGAATGTATTTTAATCAGGTAGAATTGTAGTCCATAGAATGTTTGGCACCATTTGATTCAGTCCCGTCTCCACCTCATAGGACTACAAACATGGCCGCCTCTCGGCGCACATACGTCATTTGATCTTGTCCCACATTCGCCCAGAGACATTACAACCATTTCTAGACATTAATATTTGCATTCAAACACACTTTGGCTCTTGTTTTGTGAACGACGGGAAATACAAAAAACTTTGTACAATATTTCACAAGTTGTTAATATGACTTTTC
This sequence comes from Channa striata, assembly GCA_033026295.1. Lineage (NCBI taxonomy): Eukaryota > Metazoa > Chordata > Actinopteri > Anabantiformes > Channidae > Channa > Channa striata. The sequence continues at coordinate 704,069 of CM065168.1, forward strand.
TGTTGACAATAACATGTACACACAGATAAGTGACAAGTTACAATATCATAAATAAAAAAAAGTCTTTAAAAAGCAAAAAAATCCGCTGTTGTTTATTGGTTATTGATGTGTGACATGAAATTCTCCCATCTTGTGTGAGCACAAAAGTTTGTGGTGAAAAGTGAATAAATGAGAGTAAAAGGAGAGAAAAAACCAGAAGAAACGCTGTAACAGCCTCAGAAAATGCAGAAAAATGCCCGAAGATGGAAGAATGTTCAACAGATGAATGAACTCACCGACACAGAGAAACACCGGAGCGAGGCCGAGCAGGAGCCAAGCAGACAGGTGGAAGGCGGAGAGCCGAGGGGACATTTCAGCGTCCGGTCCGTTAACGTGTTAATAAAGTCGATTCCAAGAGTTTGCCAATAATCCCTAATGTCTTTTTATGAGGATGTAATGTCAGCCTGAGCCCCGCTGTCCTCTCTGAAAGTCCAAACCCACCGTTCATCTTTATAGGAAGATGATCGCCCCGCCCGCCCCGCCCGCCGCACATCTGTACAGAGACACAGGAGACCAGGTCCCGTGACATTAAAATGAGTGAAAACCCTCATAAGTTAGTTACAGGTGTTCACAGTTGCTTTGAATTGTGTAGCATTAATGCCGCATCATATCCAATGTTTGTCATACGTTTACACACGGGACTTTTTCATGGAAACATTTACATTTGCTCATTTGTTCATGTTCGCACATCCTGACGTTCAAAACCGTCATGGATCCGAATAAAGCTCTACAACATTTGGATAGTTTGAGGATTATTTTAGAAGATAATTTGAGCCATATCTCTGAGAAATCAAACCCAAACCACATGAAGAATAGAATTTCGGATAAACTCCCGGTCATGTCCTTGTCACCGCTGTATATTTTCTATTATATCCTTATTATAAATATACAGGGAGCCTTAAAACACTCGATAAAACAACGATAAGCCTCCTTCAAGTTCGCAGGACGAATCACACGAATGTATTTTAATCAGGTAGAATTGTAGTCCATAGAATGTTTGGCACCATTTGATTCAGTCCCGTCTCCACCTCATAGGACTACAAACATGGCCGCCTCTCGGCGCACATACGTCATTTGATCTTGTCCCACATTCGCCCAGAGACATTACAACCATTTCTAGACATTAATATTTGCATTCAAACACACTTTGGCTCTTGTTTTGTGAACGACGGAAATACAAAAAACTTTGTACAATATTTCACAAGTTGTTAATATAACTTTTCTGTTGACAATAACATGTACACACAGATAAGTGACAAGTTACAATATCATAAATAAAAAAAGTCTTTAAAAAGCAAAAAAATCTTCTTATTTTTCAGCCAATTAGGTTATTGATGTGTGACATGAAATACTCCCATAGATCTCCATTCAAAATAAAAATTCATAAAACTATTTGTATGAATTATTCTTATTTTAACTATCAGCACACAAAGTAATAGCAAATCTCCAAACATGTTTAACAACGGAGTTGGAACCAGGTTTCTAGCTGAAAGTGTTTAGGACTAGATACGCACCAAAATACGTACATGATAATAATAATGATGATGATGATGATTAATACTGGTAACATCAACTAATGGTAAATGGTCTGCACTTATATAACACGTTTCCACCTGTTGGTCCTCAAAGTGCTTCACACTGCTTCTTATTTGGCCATTCACACAGTGATGGGGAGCTGGTCAACACTCACTGGAGCAACTAAGTGGGGTTCAGGGTCTTGCTCAAGGCACTTGATGATGATGATGATGATGATGATGATGATTTTCACGCCTGAGGCCTTAACACAAACTTGTCCGTTTCAGGACACACCGAAGCCGAACTAGACTCATCCCACAGTGTGTTGACTGCTGGTTTTCACCTCAGTCCTGCTCAGATTAACAGCTTCTCTCTGCCGCCTGCTGGATGTAGCGATGAGTTACATTTATCCAGTGACATGATTAATGTTCATTCAGAACTTTTACTGTATTGTTGTCACCTGCCGTTTTGTTCTACAGAACAAGTCTGTTTATTGATGTAACCTGATATAGTGACAGTAATGATGATGGGAATTTTGTGGCTGTGGGAGGAGCAGTTGGAGGAACTGATCCTTCTGAGGAGGCAGAGTTAGTAGACCTGGGGGACATGTCCACTCTGTCCACAGACTCTGTCCACGTGTTGAGCTCTTTGGTTCAGTCCGACCATGTGAAGTGACAGTAAAGATCAGTGAAAAAGTTGAAACTTTTTATGTCTGGACAAATCAAAACCTGCTCAGAGGCTTCATCAAACATCCACACTGAGATGTTTGGCTTCATGAAATGTTATGACACAGGTTGTTTTTTTTTTTCAAGGTGTTGAAATATTCTTGGACAGTTTCATACAGTATAGTATGTTTTTTCAGGCCAAACCTCACTGTAAAAGAATAATCTGCCGTGCATGTCCATGAACTTAATGACGATTCATCCAGATGGATTCAAAGAAAAAACTTGGTTTTAGTAAACCACCTTCACCTCTATTGATTTCAAAAATCACATGTTATTCTGAACAACCAAACACAGGAACTTACTGTGACTGTGATTACATGAAATGCACAGAATTGTGCTGCTTTGTAACGTCCTTTGCCGTATCCTACTGAGGCCAAAGGTAACCTGCAGGTGCACGTAGGCATCAGTGTTGGACGCTCTAGGAGCATCACACACACCACAGGAACATCGGGGTGACAGGAAGAGCCTGGATCACTGAGAATCTCCACTGAAAACCCTGTGCAGTACTTAGAAAAGGGGGACAGTTACTGGAGGAACACAACCCGATTGGAGATTTTAGACATTGATTCCAAACTCAGATGGATATTTTAAATCAAAAAGCAATAACCTGGAAATAATAAATCAAATATAAAAATGGAGATTGACCACCAGCACCAAACAGTCCATTCTGGTGGAGCCAGCCCCTAAGTGTCAGCCTGTGAAAGCCTTCAACAAACACTAATGTCAGACACGTTGAACTAAAAATCATTGAGATGCAGGTTGAGGGTAAAATCAGAGTTTGCCCTGTCAAAATATGTGACATTAAAGTTTTTGCAATATGAGCAGAAAACAAAGCTCTAACATTGAGCTGCTGAGACTCTCTTCCTGCTGTAAAACTACGGTCGTACAGTTAGAGCTGTCGTCCTGAACGCTCTGTTGTCTGCTGAGCTACTTCTGCTAGATGCACGACTGAAGCACTTACACTTTTTAAACTTTGAGTCAGCAGCCTGCACGGCTGCCTCGCTGTTTAAAGTTGTGGCAATTTTTTGTATAATAATGAAATAAATTACTTAAGGTGAAAATTCAAGATTAAATTTGCTGTTAATTATGGGAATAACAACTATGTGATAGTGATATCTTAAAAATTCCAACAACTGTGATAATTAGGCATAAACATATATATAAATAAAATAGTGACTAAGATTTCGCTGCTAAAAACAGAAGTTCATTCCTGTTGCTTTTATGTATCTCATGAAATGAAAACCCATCATCTCCTAGTAACATATCATCCCACTAGACCACTTCGGTCCCAAAATGCAGGCCTACTTGTGGTTCCCAGAATTTCCAAAAGTAGAATGGGAGGCAGAGCCTTTAGCTATCAAGCTCCTCTCCTGTGGAACCAGCTCCCAGTCCAGATTCGGGAAGCAGACACCCTCTCTACTTTTAAGACGAGGCTCAAAACCTTCCTTTTTGATAAAGCTTATAGTTGGTTATAGTCATGCTGCTATAGGCTTAGATTGCTGGGGGACTCTGCACTGAGCCACTTCCTCTTCTCTTCCCTCGCTCCTCTCACCCCACATCTATAATGTCACCACTGTATGACATTAACTCTGTGTCTTCTTTGTCCCGTAGTCGTCTTTCTCCCTCTCTGTCTCCCTCTCTCTGTCCCTGTCTTCAGGTGTCCCCGGATTTGGCGCTGCTTTTGTTGCTCTGTTCTTTTCTCTCTCCACTTTCCACTCTGCCCAACCGGTCAAGGCAGATGACCATCCACCCTGAGCCTGGTTCTGCTGGAGGTTTCTTCCGGTAAATGGAGTTTTTCCTCTCCACTGTTGCCTATGGCTTGCTCAAGGGGGATTTGTTCGGTTTTCCCTAAATGTTTGTATAGTCTTGACTTTATTATGTAAAGTGCCCTGAGATGACCTTGTTGTAAATTGGCGCTATGTAAATAAAGTTGAATTGAATTGAATACTGTTCCTCTGTCAATGTTTGACAACAGTGTGTGTGAATTCATGACAGATTACTCAAATAATGTGGAATAATAGAAATACAACAACAATGGCTGCAGACGAAACCATTGAAAGATCATCCTAGGCCAATGCAAAGAGTTTGAAGTTTGGTAACTCATTTCATCTGCTCCAAATGAAATATGTAAGAATGGTGGAGTGTGTGTTAGTGATCGGTTGGACTAACAGCTAATCTGTAAATAAAAAAAAATTATGAGAGATATTTATTTGCTGTTAGAAGTGTGGAAATAAAATCCCTGCACTCAAACCCTCACATTCAGGGTTGACTTGTGTTTCTAAAAACTGCCAATGATTTCTACCAATGATTTATTGTGATTTATTAATTATTTAAAGCCTGCTAGTGAGAAGATCTTTTATGAGAGCACGTGACTCAAGGCAAAATTGTCTGCTGGTGATAGACAGGAATTAAATGTGCAATGTTTTCTTTTTTCCTGAGGCAGATTTGTTTCCTTTTCATTTTTTTGTGAAAGCATAAAAAGTCATCACCTTCCAAAAAACTGCAGTAAAAATATATTTATATTTTTTCCACTTCAAAAGAGTCACCCAACCTGGTGTATATATATATATAGCTCTGATGAGCTATAGCTGATCAAGGGGGATTTGTTGGGTTTTCTCTAAATGTCTGCATAGTCTTGACTTTATTATGTAAAGTGCCTTGAGATGACCTTGTTGTAAATTGGCGACATATAAATAAAGTTGAATTGAATTGAATTGAATTGATGTTTCATTTTTGCTGCCTTGTACCTCACTTGTAAGTCGTTTTACATAAAAGCGTCTGGTCCATGACTAAATGTAAAATGTGCTGTGTCTACAGGAGTAACACCTACAGGTCAAGCACTGGTTTATGTGTAAATGTGTTTTAGTGAGCAAAGCACCATCTTTTGGTTTCACCTTGGATCTGCTGAAAGGGGCTTAAATGGGGGCGGTTACTTTGAAATGTCAAAAACCCCCATCAGACAACAGGAGAAGGGGGGCTGCTGATAAAGAGCTCTGAACTGCATAACTTTCGTGTGACACCTCCCTGACAGGCGGCTGAGAGCCGCCGTTCTGAGCCGCTCAATCTGTGAAGTGGTGCACACGTATGGATGTTAATGCTTCACTGTAACATTAAGGACACTTGTTTACAACTTTGTCAAGTGAAAGGCCGCTAAACAGAAACTTTGATTTATTTTATTTTTGCCTCAGTTTTCCAGGTGCTTGAAACATGCTTAAGTGTCGCTGCACATTCCGTTCTGCGTGATGCCACCAGAATGAATTCACTGCACCTGTTAGAGATGCTAATTAATGCCAAGGGCTGCTAAAGTGACATAAGATTCCACATCGTATACCCTGCTCAACAAAGACTCTACTACGACGAGGCCACGAGAGTCTACGACACTGTGTAGGAAGCTACAGCAGACATGGCAAATTACGGAATAAATGTAAAAGTCCTCACACAACCCAAACAGCTGTTGGACAGGATTCAGAAGCTCTGCTGGAAAACTGTAGGAGGAAGCCAGGCCACAAAGCCAAGCGGTACATTGGGCTACAAAGAAAAACTGAAAGTGTTCAGATATGAGAATGCAGAATCCAGAAACTAATGCAGGTGTAGAATGAGAATTACAACTAAACATTAGTGTGAAGTGAAGAGATTGGTTGAGGCACTAAAGAATGGACAAGTTCTTCTGACTGTTACTGAGACTAACTAAAATGATGAGGGAGACCAGTGACTTCAACTCGCTAGTGAAACTCAAAACAAAACACTGTATTACTGTTCTTAATTTGTTTTTTCACTCATGTTTTATTGTTATAACCAACTTACTTACTAATAACTGGGAGTGAAAAGAGAGTTTCATACGATGCTTAAAAAATAACATGCAGGAAGAGTCATTGAAAAGAACCTTTTTTAATCTAAACTTGATCTTAAACCCAAGAAAGACAAGTAAGATTATCTCCAAAATGAAAAAAGAGAAATCTCAAATAATCTTTCTCCAAGAAACATGAGTGAGTCAGACCACGCTTAATTCAGGAATCTGGGTTTCAGACATGTTTCCTCCTGAAACAGACAAATCTTGTCATAAAAGAGGGGTTGTCATTTTGATTCCAACGTTGCTAAGTTATGAACATATCTCAGAGAAATATTTAGTTTGCAAGTTATGAAAACAAAAAGATGAGGAGCTGGGGACATTCTTAAGTGAGCTGTCTTCACAGCAAGCAGAAAGGTAGAAGAAAGCCTTCACTAATAACACTACAGTGGTAAAAATCAGTACTAGTAAATAGTTTAGACTCCTAGAGGAGAATCACATTTCTGAGCTTTCTGTCATTATGATGCTAATGGAGATAACTGCCAATGTAGGGCAGAAAATTTGAGCCTTGATAGACTTTGCATCAGACATCAACTACATCAATCACGAAGCCGCCAGAAGACTGAACCTGAGAATCGAGAATGTAACTCTGGTTGTGCAAGGAGTTGGTGGAATGACAACTAAAGTATGGGCAAAAAGATCAGAGTCAAGACTCCCGTGGGTACTCTCAGAGCTCCTGAACTCGTTTCCTATGGTGTAAAAGACTAAGACTAAGACTAGCTAATGTGCATCATGTAGTCAGACCTGAACAGCTAAACAGATTCTTCCCAGAGGTTGAACTGCAGAAATTATCAAGAAAATAATAAAGAACAAGCAAACTAACTCAAAGCAGCTACCAGGCCACTACTACTTCTCTTTGGGCTTTTCCCATCAGGGGTCGCCACAGCGAATCATCCGTTTCCACCTCACTCTATCCTGGGCATCTTCCTCTCTGACACCAGCTAACCTCATGTCCTCTGTTAGGACGTCCATATATCTCCTCCTTGGTCGTCCTCTCGTCCTCTTGCCTGGCAGCTCCATCTCCAACATCCTTCTACCAATATATTCACTATCCCTCCTCTGCACATGTCCAGACTATCTTAATCTGGCCTCTCTGACTTTGTTGCTAACACAGGCAACGTGTGCTGTCCCTCTGATGAACTCGTTCCTAATTCTGTCCAACCTTGTCACTCCTAAGGAGAACCTCAACATCTTCATCTCTGCTGCTTCCATCTCTGCCTCTTGTCTCTTTCTCACTGCTACTGTCTCTAACCCATAGAGCAGAGCTGGTCTCACCACTGTCCTGTACACCTTTCCTTTGAGTCTTGCTGACACTCTTCTGTCACACAACACTCCTGACACTTTCCTCCACCCACTCCAACCTGCCTGCACTCGCCTCTTCACCTCTTTTCCACACTCCCCATCACACTGAACTGTTGACCCCAAGTACATAAACTCCTGCACCTTCTTCACCTCAGCCCCCTGTAACCTTGCTCCCTCTCGTTTAGACACAAGTATTCCGTCTTGCTTCGACTGACTTTCATGCCACAGCTCCTTCCTCAGCATCTCGCCATCCACAAAGACACAATGCAGCTCCTTCTGACCATCTCTATCTCTCTGTCTGTCTATCCTGTACAAGTCCTTCTCTCCTTCCTTCGTGTCTAACCTGTCATACAGCTCATCATAAGCTTTCTGGAAAGGCTGCAGCAAAGCAATGCCAGCAAATTATGAGTGACCTGCCCCCAGAGTGGGCTGAGCCAGCAGCAACATTCGAGTTTCTAACTGTGGACTTGTTTGGACCTTATGAGGTGAAAGACAAAGTAAAAAAAACAGGGAAACTCACGGTCAGGGGATAGTTTTCTTTTGGATAGTTTCAAGGGCCATACATACTGATGTTGTCTGTGACTGAGCAGCTGTGGGATTCAAGCTGGCTGACCAGAGGTTTACAGTGCTAAGAGGTCAACCAAGGATGGTGTGGTCAGATTCAGAGCTAGGCCTGCCTCAGAGATCTCTACAGATTTCTAAATCTCTTGGAGGATGACTTGCAGTTAAAAATGTTTTGAGGGGTCAGTACGAACTGGAAACTTACAGTGTAGGTTAAAGCTAGCAAGCTTCACGTACTTTAAACTATTGATCATAACAGTAATTACGTTTAAGGTAGCACATAACATAACAGTTAAATATCCTAGAAATACCATCTATGTGCAGGAGAGATAAACGCGATTAAAGTGATCGTAATCTGTACGTGGAGTCATTTATCAAGCATGTCACATGAAAATATTCAGACAAGCTGTTAAAATACAGAAACCTGGTTAATGTCCTGCTTTATGAACATTTGTCTTTGTATATATAAATACAATCATTTTATTACTGAGGAATTGAAAACAGTCCTGTAATCCATAGTTACCGTGTCACTGCCTTGTACAGCGTTAAGCAGGTGACACGTTTGTTACGTACTTGGATTTTTTGTGTCTATTAACAGTAATAACTGAGAAGAAGAGTAGTGGTTGCTAATGTCAGTTAATGGTTGCTAATAGAAAGGGGAGGAGACTATAAGCACGGTTTCCAGGGAGACAGACAACAAACAGAAGCGCAGAGAGCTGATTGGGCAGCAGTAGCGGGCAGTTGTAGATTGACTTTAATGTGAAGAAGGGGACGGTTGGTTAAACATAGGGACGTTGTGCTAAAACCGGATCGTGTAACCCACTGGTCTGTTCATTCAGGTAACTGAATGAAACTGTTCCCGGAACATAAGTGTAGGTCCATCATGTTGGTGGAAATAATATATTACATTGTATTTCTCATCTCATTTTCTCTTTGTAAGGTTATTAACCTGTTTCTTCTTCGTCCTGTGATTGGCTTAGGGCTCTTTCAAGTTTGGGCAGTTGTGAAGAAAAAACCCAGACAAACTACTGAACACAACAATGAAGGAAACATCTCTACAGAGTCTGATCTGTAAGTGGAATTTCAGTTTGAACCTCTGTATTTTTACAGGTTAAACTCTCAGTTAGAAAATTAGGAAATAAATAAAATTATTATAAATAAATGCCACATGATGGGAGTGACTATAGAACATGTATTATTCTAATTGTTTTACAAATCTGTAAAAGCAATGAAGAAGGGGATAAGCTGTATGAAATGAAGACAGTAGGTGGGATTTAAACATGTATAACTATTAGAAAGTGACATGGTTTATTGATGAATTGTCGTCATTTGAATAAATCTCCAGTAGATTATATGATACTGGAGATGAACACTTTGTCTTCTTGCTAAAGGTGGTTTGTAGCAGGGATTAAAGCAATGTTTGAACAGTATGGGCTTAGACAGTGTTTGAAATGTGTTAAAACCTTCAATCTTATTCATAAAGCACCTTTTGTACAGATTAATGCAAATCAAAGTGCTTTGAGAAGTTGAAATGTGTCGCAAGGTGTGAATGGGGAGTGAAAACCACACACTGCACTTTTTAGGATAGAAAATTTCAATTTGTGAAACATCAAATCAATTTGACTCATTTGTCTGTAGTTGTGATCTCAGTGCTGTGCTGCACAACAAACCAAGGTCAGTAACGTCTTCTCTCACATTTTAATTTGAGAAACATAACGTCTCATGTGTGGAGGATATTTAAGTTTCTAAAGAGCTCTGACAGCTCCACGCTGTGTCTCACTATTTACAAAGTTTGTTGATTAGCTGTGACAGGTTCAATGTTTTCATTTCAAGATTTTTACACCAACCTGTTGGTTTTAATGTTGAACATTAACATAAAATGACTTTACGCACAGTGCGTCACCTGACGTGCATGTGTAGCTGCAGACTCGTGTCCACGCTGACCATTTCATTTTACTCACAGCTCGTCTGACTGTGAGTCCCAGCAGCTCTCAGTTTTTTATAGGTGATTATGTATTTCTGAGCTGTGACGAGGACGACGTCTTTGCTGGATGGAGACTGCGGAGGAACACAAGCAAAACACAGATGAGATGGTGTGGAGATGGTTGGGGGAAACCAGCTGGTTCTTCTTGTAACATCAGTTTCACCATTTCATTGGACAGTGGAGTTTACTGGTGTGAGTCCAGAGAGGGATCAACCAGTAACAGCGTCACCATCACTGTCACAGGTAAGATCAGACTGTTGGTGTTGATGAGTCTGTGTGGAACTGGATGAAATGCTGTAGTTTGTCTGTGTTAAGATGGAGCAGTGATCCTGCAGAGTCCTGTCCTCCCAGTGATAGAAGGACAGAATGTCAGTCTTCAGTGTAAGACACAGAACTCCTCCGAGCTGCCAGCTGATTTCTATAAAGATGACATCCTCATCGGGACTGAGCCCACAGGTCACATGACCATCCACCATGTGACCAGGTCTGATGAAGGCGTCTACAAGTGTAACATCAGCAGTCGTGGAGAGTTTCCATCCAGCTGGATCTACGTCAAAGGTGATAAACCTTTATTCATCCCACGGTGGGGAAACTTCCACGTTACAGCACCAGAGAATGTGCAGAGTACGGCACAAAAAGAATATCAAAATATGAATATCAAAACAAAATACAATTCATCCACTTGTTCACCTGAACAGGTGGATTCTCTACAGAAAAACCTACGACCACACGTCCCACCTTTACTTCATCTCCACCTCCACCTAGCATGAACTACGTCACAGGTCAGACAAAGGTCTCGTGTTTCCTGTACTGATACAAATCAGCAGTTATTCATTATAATCAAGGTTTTAATCAATTTTTAATGTTTCAGTCTTTAAATGTAAGAAACCTTAGTTTCTTAGATGAAACATAAACCTGAAAGTAAAGTGATGATTTTTTTATTTTAGAGAAACCCTCTCCTCTCTCTAAGGGGCACAGGATGACATCGCTGTCTGTTTCACTCATCTGTGTTGGTGTTCTCCTGGTCTTGCTGGTCGCACTGGTGTTACTGGTTCTGCTGGTGAGACGACGTGTTCAGAGGAAATCTGCAGGTGGGAAACAGATGTTAGTTTTACTCGGCCCTTCTTGTGAATAAATATGTCCATTAACAGTTACATGGGGAATCAGACTAATACATCAAATTAAGAGTGAATAAACAATAATAATAATTGTTATTATTAAGAGAGTTTCTCCTTGCCTAATTTTTCCTTGTATGTTCATAGACAGAACTTGTGGGGTTAAGAGTAGAATTGGCTTAAAGTAAATGTTGGACATTTTCTTACAAATCCTTTGAATAAACTGGTATGGAATTGTTTTTGTAACTTGAGGATTATTTAGAAACAAATTTAAAATGAGGTTGTTTGAATTATAAAAAAAATGATCACAGATCTCCCTATTCACTGAAATGATACTGTTGTATATGAACATCCCCTTTTGACAAACATCATCTTTTTATTAGATTTATACATTTTTTTGGAGCCACAAATTATTAGTGTCAGTCACACTTTTGTTTCCAGTATTTGTTACGACCTGCATCTCGTCCTAAACAGCTAGAATCATCGTTCAGACTCTGTCTTGTTAAAACGTGTTTGGAGATGGTGCCGCTAATGGAGAGTAATTTGGAGAAATATTTGAAATTGGTTTTATTTTGCATTGAGCTCTATGGTAGTGTGTGGAGAGGGTTCCAATAACCTTCTGTGCTGGTAGTGACTCTGTTCCATTCACTTCTAAATTATTCTGAGCTTCCAATCTCAGCGTTACTCAAACTGTTTTGGAGCTTTCAGCAATCACACGCATTTTCTTCAGGAAATGCAGCATTCGAGTTGAAATTGTGTCTTTATTTCATACAGTTTCACATCATACTCTGATCCATTTTTATTTAACAGACAGTTTGTTCTGATGTGTATTTCCGTTTTTTTTCCCTGGGTTGAATCTGTCTCCTCTGGTTTCCAGTAAAAGTTTCTCTTACAGCGGCCATGTCTGGCTGCTTTAATCTGGACTTTAAAACAGTGTCACCAGAAATTTGCAGTGAACTTTGTTTCCCGTTTCTCATGAAGCTCTATTTTTTATTATAAACTTTTGAACCTCCCTCAAATGTTTTTATAACTCTACAACTGTAGTTATTTTTTCTTTTGCAGAGCCTGATCCACCTGCAGTTTACTCAGGAGTGAAAACAGAAGACGTCAGTTATGCCCAAGTGTTTATCGGACCAAAGATGAGCAGCGGTACAGTTAGAACCAAGTTTCATACTTCACCAAGTCTTTGTGGCACACGAGCATTTGAATATTCGACAGACGTGGCAGTAAATATTTCATATTTTTTGAGTAACAATAATTTGGATGTCACGTCAAAGGAATCTTTCATGGTTCCTGTAGCTGCACTCGTGCAGAAACTAGTGAACCACGGCTGACTAAAGGAGCACGGCAGGGTCAGGAAAACAAAGAGGCAGTACAGGGCTTTACCTCAGTGGGAGCATTTGAACTAGTTATTAGTTTATGTCAGAGACAGATGTGTTTAGTGGATTTAGTCAAATTTGGTTGAATTATTGAGAGAAATTTCTTGTAAAATCTTTAATGATCATAATGAAGGCTCTGATTCTAGACAAACCTGGTCTGGTGGGTCCAGCCACCAGATGTGGGTTTCACTTCCTGCTTGGTTGTCTCTCTGAAGAAAGAGAAGATAAGAGATGAACCTCAAAAGCCTTTTTTCCAGCAATGTCTCATCTTTTTGTTGAACTGTGTGTGTTTGTGTTCAGAGCTTCCCCCAGACCCAGACGTCATCTACTCTTCACCGAGGTTCACCTTCAAACCTTCACACCTTTAGTTCAACCGATGACTAACTGGTTCCAGTGTGTTAGCAGTACAGAACTACATGTCTGTTTACCAGTGTTGGGAAGTTGTGAACAATGTGTAATTAAACTACATTTCATAGTAGTTCACAGGTAGTTCATCTACATTCATATTGGTATAGTGACTCATTTAGATGTTTAATTAATCATAAAAGTTTTGGACACTGTACTTAAAATACATTAAACTCTACTGGTTACAGACACATCGAGTGTGTAATCAATAAAGAAACGTCCGGGATGTCAATAAGGGTTTTATTATGTTGCAAAAGTAAGACTCTGAAATGAGTTATAACTATGTTTAGGTCTAGGGCTTATCGATAAGCTTGAGTGATAGATTGCTGCTACTCCTCCACCTCGACCTGAGCTTCTAAGAACATGATAGTTAATGACATTTAAACTGACATATTCTTCCTGCTGCAACCAAGTTTCAGTAAGACAAATCGAAACTGGTGATCGCTTATCAAGTCACTTACTAACTTACTTAGAGAGATCATATATTTAATAATCCACATTTAATTGTTTTTGTTCAGTAAGAGGAGTTGTCCTAACTTAAGTTATTGTGATGAACTCTCTTGTTTTTGGTTTTTAAAATTTAGTTAAAAAAAAAAAAAGAAAAAAAGGAAAACAACAGAAGGTGGGAAGTAAAAGGCCAGTCAACATAGTTTTAGTAAGAATTTATCCCAGACAGCACCGAACATCGCCTCGTGATGTCGGCATTACAGCGAAACATTGTGGCAAAACATCGCTCCTCTTTTTTCAATGTAGGACAGAGCACGTGGGCAACGCGGCAAGATGGTGACAACCACGATTACCATACGTGGCCTGCTACATTTCACAACACAAAGACACTTCATCGTACATAATTTTGTTCATTCATCATCACTACAGAATAACGAGGTTACAGCAAATTGAAGTGGCTCAGAATTACTTTTCTAAAGAAGAAAAAAAAAATTTAAACTTTAGACCCAACTGGCCAAATGACTAATAAATGAATAATTTACAACAACATTAACAACAACTCCATGTTCCCATGAACAATATATAGCAGGTCTGCCAGCACCCGTTTGAATCTGAGGGTGACACGAGGCCCGCTGGCCAGGACAATGTCAGAAACACAGGACAACCAACTGAGACAGAGGACCATGAAGTCATCGGGGAGTAATGGGCAGATCTTGCAGCTCTCTGCTGTAGGCAAACACGCCCAACACGGCGTCTTCGCTCTAAACAAACTGTTTAAGATGCATTATTAGTATTACCACTCAAAAATGTTGGAGCTGGTGAGACAGAAGAGGAGCAGACTGATGTCTGTCACAACAGAAAAAAAATATCATTTCTGAATAAAAACCTGTGCAGGACAAAACCTCAGGTCACCTCACTCCTGTGAATAAGAATTCCTGATGTACCATCCAAGTCCCCAAATGACTCATGACTGATTTTTAAAAGGTTTTCTTTGACAAACTACAACAGAGAGTAAATACGTTTCCGTCTTCATCCAAACCTCTGTTATTGTCTGTATAGACCACACACAGTCTTTTCTGAACTTGTAATGACGACATGGAATGAAACTGTCAGAGCTTCAGAGGTTGCTATGACACCAAGTGGCCACCAGATGTCACTGTTCTTCGACTGAAGCTCAACCGAACCTCAGAGCAAAAGGAAGCAGGTAACAGAGTCCAAATAATCAGTGTTCAGGCAAAGCAGAAGGTGCAGAGTTCCATCCACGAGAAGCTGAAGAGCGACGACGAGGATCTGGCAGCTTAAATAAAGACGGGGACAGGTGGAGATGATGAGGGGCGAAACAGGCTACGAAATAAGAGTCCCGAACAGGAAATGAGGCTGAAAGGCCAGATGACAAGTTCACTAGAGTTTGAAGGAAAATATTGTACATATTCCACTATTTATTTTGGAGTATACGATCTTAGACCCTGAAATGGTGCCAAGTGTCGGGCTCTAAGGCGAAATCTCCGACTCTCTGAAGTACCGGGCTGTTCTCAGCAGTTCCACTTGGGTCTTTTTAAATGGAAACGTTCCACATGTGGGTCACACAGAACATGTGACTGTTGTCATTCTGCCCTGGGTTAACTTCCTGCCATGTGTCAGAGTCAGACACTGGCTGATGATGCTCCACACCTTCATTCTTTGAACATAATGATGCCATCAGAGCTCAGCCTGATGACATCATTGTTACATCAGACACAGAACATCACAACTGTCTCAACAGGAGGGAAATCACTGAGCAAAATAACCATTCAATGGATTTAGAATAACTCCGATAATAAAATGACCAAACGTGTTTTATTGTTCACCACAGCAGTTTTTCTATAAAAGTATTTTTTCAAACTCTTTGCTTGTTGTGTTTCCATCAGTTTCAATTTATTTTAAAAACTCACTTCGTGTTTATCGTCACTTGTACTTTATAGAGGTTGTACTTACAGAGCTGCCACTGCAGAGATGCTAGTTCCACTTTGTTCCCAGCAGATTCTTCCACCTTCTGCCTGTTTGTGGTGACTTGTCTCCAGTAGAATGCAGAAAAGATCTTGTCTAGTTTGTGTAATCAAACAAGTGAACCACCTCCTTAACACATCACCACCACCTGCTTTACAAACTACTAAGGAAACAGCTCATTAATATGAAGTAAATAAGAAATATAATAAATACAACCAACCTGAACTATTGCTGTAATTTGTGTCCGTCTGTGAAAGCAGAGGGATGCACCGTGTTGGACAGCTCGTGTAACACTGACCCAACGTCAAGCACATCAGCTGATCATGTGGGTGTCCCATGTCCCAGTGATGGACACAGCTGTACATGACAACAGCAGCTGGTATCTAACGGAATAGGAATAAACTCACATTCAATTCAATTCAATTCAGCTTTATTTATATGTCGCCAATTTACAACAAGGTCATCTCAAGGCACTTTACATAATAAAGTCAAGACTATACAAACATTTAGAGAAAACCCAACAAATCCCCCTTGATCAGCTATAGGCAACGGTGGAGAGGAAAAACTCCCTTTAACGGAAGAAACCTCCAGCAGAACCAGGCTCAGGGTGGACGGACATCTGCCTTGACCGGTTGGGCTGAGTGGAAAGTGGAGAGAGAAAAGAACAGAGCAACAAAAGCAACAACAAAACATTGAGCAGGTTAATAGGACCAGTAGCTGCACACTGGAGGACACACAGCACCAAATCCGGGGACACCTGAAGACAGGGACAGAGAGACGGGGACAGAGAGGGAGAAAGACGACTACGGGACAAAGAAGATACAGAGTTAATGTCATACAGTGGTGACATTATAGATGTGGGGTGAGAGGAGAGAATGAAGAGAAGAGGAAAGTGTCTCAGTGCAGAGTCCCCCAGCAGTCTAAGCCTATAGCAGCATGACTATAACCAACTATAAGCTTTATCAAAAGGAAGGTTTTGAGCCTAGTCTTAAAAGTAGAGAGGGTGTCTGCTTCCCGAATCTGGACTGGGAGCTGGTTCCACAGGAGAGGAGCTTGATAGCTAAAGGCCTGCCTCCCATTCTACTTTTGGAAATTCTGGGAACCACAAGTAGGCCTGCATTTTGGGAACGAAGTGGTCTAGTAGGATGATATGGTACTAGGAGATCTTTTAGATATGATGGGGCTTGACCGTTTAGAGCTTTATAG
Organism: Channa striata; assembly: GCA_033026295.1. NCBI lineage: Eukaryota > Metazoa > Chordata > Actinopteri > Anabantiformes > Channidae > Channa > Channa striata. The sequence goes on from CM065168.1 coordinate 720,580, forward strand.
GTAAGAAGAAGGGTTTTAAATTCTATTCTACATTTAATGGGAAGCCAATGGAGAGAAGCTAATGAAGGGGGAAATATGATCTCTCTTACCAATCCCAGTCAGTAATCTTGCTGCAGCATTTTGGATTAATTGGAGGCTTTTTAGAGAGTTACTGGGGCAGCCTGAAAGTAGAGAATTACAATAGTCCAATTGAGAAGTAACGAATCGTGAACCAGTTTTTCAGCATCGCTTTGAGACTGGATGCTCCTAATTTTGGCAACTTTCCGGAGGTGGAAGAAGGCTGTTCTAGAGATTTGTTTTATGTGTGAGGTAAATGACAAATCCTGATCAAAAATGACTCTGAGATTCCTTGCAGTACTACTGAGGGCAAGAGTCATGTCATCTAAAGTAACAATATGGTTAGAAAACATGTTTCTTAGACTTTTAGGCCCAAATACAATAACTTCAGTTTTATCTGAGTTTAGAAGAAGAAAATTATACGTCATCCAGTCCCTTATGTATTTTAGACATGCTTGTAGTTTGATTAATTGATTTGTTTCATCAGGTGTTTTCTAATAATGTTGCCAAGGGGAGATATATATAGAGTACAGAGTATTGGTCCTAATACAGAGCCTTGTGGAATTCCATAACTAACTTTTGTGTATGTGGAAGATTCATCATTAGCATGAACAAATTGGAATCTATCTGATAGATACGATTTAAACCAATTTAGTGCAGTTCATTTAATTCCAATAACATGTTCTAGTATCTGTAATAATATTCTGTGATCAATGGTGTCAAAGGCAGCACTAAGATCTAGCAGAACTAGTATAGAGACAAGTCCGTTATCTGAAGCCAGAAGAAGATCATTGGTGACTTTAATCAGTGCGGTTTCTGTGCTATGATGAACTCTAAATCCTGACTGAAATTCTTCAAACAAGTCGTTTCTGCGCAGGTGGTCACATAATTGCTTTGCAACGACTTTTTCAAGTATTTTAGAAATAAAGGGGAGATTGGATATTGGTCTGTAATTGGCTAAGACATCTGGATCCAGACTAGGTTTTTTAAGTAGAGGTTTGATTACAGCTGCCTTATAAGCCTTTGGTACATATCCTGTTTGTAAGGATAGATTAATGATATCTAATATGAACGTGTCTAATAAGGGTAGAGCGTCTTTGAGCAGTCTAACTGGAAGAGGGTCTAGCAGACATGTTGTTGGTTTAGATGCCATAATAGTTGAAGTTAACTCAGCAAGGTCTATGGGCACAAAGCAGTCTAAAAGGGACTGAGGACTTACTGATGATTCTAATTCTGTTGTATTTGTGGGGAGGGTCTGGTGAATTTTATTTCTAATAGCTACGATTTTGTTTGTGAAGAAGGTCATGAAGTCATTGCTGCATAGCGTTGAGGGAAAACTAGTCTCATCTGAACTATGGCTCTTAGTCAGCCTGGCTACAGTGCTGAAAAGAAACCGGGGGTTGTTCTTGTTTTCCTCTATTAGTGATGAATAATAAGCTGTTCTGGCTTTACGGAGTGCTAATTTGTATAAGTATAAACTCTTTTTCCAGGCTAAGCGTGATTCTTGTGAATGAGTGGAACGCCACTTCCTTTCTAGTCTTCGTGACGCCTGCTTTAAATTGCGTGTTTGCGAGCTATACCATGGAGATCGCCTGTTCAGAATTACTGCCTTCTTTTTTAGAGGGGCAACACTATCAAGTATGGAACGTAAAGATGCTGCATGACTATCAGTAAGGTAATCAACTTGTGCAGGGGTACAGTTAATGAGGCTACTCTCAGTTATATCGGTACATGTTGAAGTAAATGATGAAGGGATCATTTCCTTAAATTTGTTCACAGTGTAAACACCTACTGAAGCAAAACTTTTTTCTAGCTGCTGTGTAGTCCAATAAACTAAATTCAAATGTTATTAGGAAATGGTCAGAGAGAACAGAATCATGAGGAAATACTGTTAGTTTATCAATTTCAATGCCGTATGTAAGGACAAGGTCTAGGGTGTGACTAAAACAGTGAGTGGGTTCATTTACATTTTGAGAGAAACCAATTGAATCTAATAATGAAGTAAATGCTGTGTTGAGGGAGTTACTGTCAGCATCTACATGAATGTTAAAATCGCCCACTATGACGACTTTATCTGCACTAAGCACTAAGTCGGCTAGAAAATCTGAGAATTCAGTCAAAGATGAACTCCTCTGTGATCGTTTTTGGTTTATAAATTTAGTTGATCGGGGAACAGACACAGTCTCTATAGGAATGTGGGAGTTGTGGGGGGGTGACGGCAGTGAGGATACTGCAGAGAGGCGTGTAGGACTGGATCTCTGCGTCCTAGGCTCAACTCTGGACTGTCAGACTTTTGGTTATCTGATAAAATCAGCCATATTTTTTGATAAGACAGAGGCACCATCAAAAGTAGGATGACATAACAGTAACTTTCTGGTTTTACTTGCTAAAATTCATACACGTACATGTAAATACACCGGCAGAAACCTCAGTTCCTAATCTTTTCTAGGGAGTCTCAACAGTACTTTTCTTCAATCTGCTACTCGGAAAATACATTTTTATAATTTGTACAAACATAAAAACCTTTGTTTAAATGACCCCCCCCCCACGGTGGTTTTTCCTTGTTGTATGTTGTCAATGTGAACTCAATCGGTGTGAATAAAGTTTACTAAAAGAAATAAAAGCCTGTTTGTGAGACATTTGGTTCGAACATTCATGCGTGTGCATTTAGGTTAGTTCAGGTCTTGCAGCATGTGACCTTGTGCACTGCACAAATCCACCTGTTACACTTTGGCAGGCTGTAAAAAATATATATTTTTGGTGGTAGTTAGGAGGACATTTTTTACTCAAACACCACTTGAAAGACACAATGTCCAGGAGCTTTTTCAGACATCCGTCAAAAGACGACCTTTTCAGCCCTGAAATGATCAGTGCCTGCTTACTGATTCACACACAGCCTCTTTCTTTCTCACTCACACACACACACACACACACTACCCTGGTTGTAACACACTTTCATAATATAACTGGCAAAAATGATAGAAATTCATGCATCAGCCGACAATGGGAAAGAGGTTGAATCTGGTTGGATACGGTCAAAATTTCTAATATCTAATACTTTTCTTTATCAGCAAACTCCAGTAAAAGCCAAATATAAATATAAATAAGATTTATATTCAATTCCAGCCAACGTTCCCAATTGTGCACTGCTGACACGGTCTCCGCACACATAAAATATGTGCACAAAAAGAGGCTGAAAATAAAATAAACACATGACAGTTGATTCTGAGCTTTTTTGTAGTGTGAGTCTGTGAGTAACTGGTGACTGGCTGCTCCAGCCAAAGACACGATTCACAGACGCATTTATGCAGCTAATCACCGTCATTGACAGAGAAAATCTTTAAGACAGAAATTCTGTTGAGACCTGCGGATGTTAACGGGGGTTGTAGAGGAGGATGCGGGAGAAGTGAGCGCGTTACAACTACAGATGATTCCAATGGTCAGTCAGTCACCGGAGACTAAGACGCTGTGGACAAAGTTCTCAGTCGACCTTCGTGATCACAGGAAGTCCGGGTGCGGTCCATCCTGTTTGAAGTACTGAGGACGATCCCAGAGGACACTGAAATTGTCTATGTAGGAGAGTCCATGTGCAGAAGCTTGTGGCTGGAGCCATGTGTGCAGGCTAAGGAGTCTGGAGAACCAGCCAACACGGCTTGAAGTGTCAAGACAAATCATTTCCTTTATTAGATGCCTCCTAGAGATGCTTGCATATAATCCTATATCTGTGCAAACGTATAAAAATGCAAATCTGTTCATAAATAATGCTACAAAATGAAGACTTCAAACCTACATTTATTCAAATAGTTTTATGTTTAAATAGTTAGCAAGGTATGCAAAAAATCTTTGTTTTAGTACAAATGTTTTAGTACAAACCTACAAATCTACAAAATCTAGGTTTATATATATATATATATATACATATAGTATATGTCGCACACATATTCACAACAATACATAATTTCAACAACAGATCAAAGTCATTATGAGAGCTCTTGACTTCATATATACATATAAACAGACATACAAAAATATGTGTACATATATACATTTTGCTGTGTACACAGATATTTACAGCAGTAACAATTCCCTGATTTTTAACATTTATATGAAGGCAAAATCTTTTTCCACAGCATCAAATGTCACACAATTATCTAGGACAATCTAGGACAAACCTCACATTACTGCATGGCTTTTTATTTCACAAGCTGCCATTGAGTTAGAAATAAACTTTGTGCCTCTGGAGTTTTAAGGCATATGGTACAATCAATGTCATTAAAAAAAGACATTTTTAAATTTAGTTTTGTCTTTGTATTTCATTATCGCCTGCATTCAGTGCATATGGATCTTCATACACATGTCTTGATACAGTCAGGTCCATAAATATTGGGACATCGACACAACTCCAACATTTTTGGCTCTTTACACCACCACAATGGATTTGAAATGAAACGAACAAGATGTGCTGCAGACTGTCAGCTTTAATTTGAGGGTATTTACATCCAAATCAGGTGAACGCTGGAGGAACTACAACAGTTTGCATATGTGCCTCCCACTTGTTAAGGGACCAAAAGTAATGGGACAGAATAATAATCATAAATCAAACTTTCACTTTTTAATACTTGGTAGCAGGCTGAAGTCTGGAACGCACCCACATCACCAGAAAATAATTGAGAAGCGCTGCATTAATGTGAGGTTTGATTTCACCATGATTTAGAGTTTAAGTTTAAAGAGTGTAAGTTGCAAAATTCAGACCTTAACGCAGTTGAAATGCGACACTGGGAGCTGTGCATCAGTGAATGTCCCAAAACCTCAATGAACTGAATCAGTGTTTTAAAGAAGAACGGCCCAAGATTCCCCCACAGTGACGTTGGAGACATTTCCCAAAGACACTTCAACGCGCAGCAAGGAGGGAGCGGGAATCAAACCACTGACCCTGTGGTCTGTGGACAGCTGCCTTACCGGAACGTTCACTGATCCGTGACAGGGTTGGCACACAGACAGATGTAAAGCAATCAAACACACATTTTCAGAGGCGTCCCTGAACTTTCAGCAAGACCAGGATTCTGCTGGTTACCTGTAGAAAAGCAAACAAAAGCAGGTTATACATAGTGATTTCATTATTTCCTTTACATGATATAAATAATAATAATAATCTTCATCTACATCCATTTCTCCCAGTCACTTAAGCTGCTTAAGATTTTCAACAAACTCCAATTGTTAGCAGGAGAAATGACGAGCTAGAGCTGCAACTAATTCCTTTCATTTGCAATTGATCTAGTTCTTTTTTTTAATCCTCCACGTTAAAATCTGACCACATGAAAGAGTTTTGTGCTTCTATTAGTTTTATAGTAAACAGAGGTTAAGGACTCAATAGTTGGATTTCAATCATAAAACACAGAGGGAATTAGCTGAAGAACTGCAGTTTAAGTCCAAACTTTTGACAAGAAGCAGAAGCCAATGAATAGAAAGACCAACAAAAACAAATAAATCAGTCACAAATAAATAAAATTAGTTAAAACTATGTGAAAACAAGGTATATATAATATATATTTATGCATGATAAATATAATGCACTGCTACTTACGTTTCCTGCGTTGATTTGTGATGTACATTACGCCTTTCAACATAGCGAGCAATGCAGCTAGAGTTAACACTCCAACAATCCATCCAGAAAACCAAATGACTGACTGGCCGCACTTGTCCTCAAACAGTTTGTCTGAAACACATTACAAAATACATAATGACACTGTATATCATGTACTACAGATTATGACCTACACAAAATACAAATAACTAAACAGCAAGTAAACGACACCACAAAAACATCTACAATTGTCTGCAATTGAAACCCACCTGACACAGTGATGTTTACATCAGTCATATGGTTGATGTCTTCTTGCTTGAGTATGCAACGGAAGCAGTTGGTGTTGGTCGAAGTTACGGTGGTTTGGAGGATTATGTTGTGGTGTCCTTGTCTATCTGAGTTTTGTGGTTCCTCAGCTCGTAGAATCTGTCCATCAGCATCCTGCCACTGCAGGGTCACATGTGGAGAAGCACTGTGAACCTCACACTGCAGTACCACCCCGTTCTTTGTGACATCAAATATCCTTATGTTTGGCTTTGATGCAGGAACTGTGAACACAATTCAACACAACAAATTACATTCAAAGAGGACAGAAATTCAATTTTGAAGATGTTCATCCCTTTACATTTTGTCATTTAGCAGACGCTTTTATCCAAAGCGACTTACAGTAATTTGATACATACACACACACAGTGGTGATGTACCACTGGGTGGGTGCCTAATGACATGTAGCAAGCAGGGACTGGGGATCGAACCACTGACCCCGTGGTCCTTGGACGACTTGCCTTACCAACTGACCACATGAATGTCCCATTCTTTTTTCTGTAATAAGTCATTTCAAACAGTGACTTCTGTTCGACACACACATTTGACTTTAAGTCATCTGTGGGGACTTGCTCTTGTACAAATGGACGAATAAATTCCCACTCAGTTGTAAGTTGTTTGGGCTCAAACTAAGTCCGACTAATCCAGCAGTCCTGCAGTAAATCCTCCTTCTTTGAAGGTGATAATGTTCAGTTTGTGTTCAGACTCAGAGGAGTGAATTTGGTTTTAAAGGCTTTTCAGTGCTGCTGTTGACCTGCAGTGCAGACAGGAGATTTTGTTAAATAGTCAGTCCTCACTTAATGTGGCGGGACAAAAAACGGTTTCATAACATGCAGTTGCAGCCAAATAAAAAAAAAAATACTAATATCACATTCTGCTATAGCTGGTATAACCGTTAGTTATTACACTAAATTCTATTCAACTTATTTACATAGCACTAATTACAAGCATGTCTAAAAGACATAAGGGACCGGATAAACTCTGGCCCCCAGTAGTACTGCAAGGAATCTCGGAGTCATTTTTGTCCAGGATTTGTCATTTACCTCACACATAAAACAAATCTCTAGAACAGCCTTCTTCCATCTACAGAACATTGCCAAAATTAGGAGCATCCAGTCTCAAAGCGATCCTGAAAAACTGGTTCACGCATTCGTTCCTTCTAGATTGGACTATTGTAATTCTCTACTTTCAGGCTGCCCCAGTAACTCTCTAAAAAACCTCCAATTAATCCAAAATGCTGCAGCAAGACTGGACAGCTGAAGGCTCTGCCTCCCATTCTACTTTTGGAAATTCTGGGAACCACAAGTAGGCCTGCATTTTGGGACCGAGGTTGGTTCACACATAAAGCCGCTCCTAAAAAAGTGAGGGTAATGACAGAGTTCCAGGGCACTTCTGAAAGGGGCCTTTATCTCCCACATAGCACATGGGCAATGAGGATAATGATTTTACATTTTCCTGAGTTGAACAAACACTGTCAGAGGGAAACAGTGGTTGGACATTTGAAGTTAGGTTGTAAGGTCAATAAACCAATAAAGGAATTAAGTAGGACTTGAATTACAGGCAGCTGTAGCTCAGTGGACAAGGCAGTCAACCACGAACCACAGTGGTTATTGTGTTTGTGTATGTACCAAATTAATCTGTAAGTCGCTTTGGATAAAAGCAAATAACTACATGTAAATTAATTAGATGATGAGAGTTGATGCAGACAGATCATCTATCAGTGACTCACCGCTCATATCTTCAGATCTGTCCTTTAGTGTGTGATCTAAAAGGAAATACAATTTTTTATTAGATAAAAATTAAGTCGAAATATGTAATTCAAGTCCTACTTTCAATTTAGTTTCCCTTTAATCAAACGAATGGGCCTACATTGAAATGACTTGAGATCTTCCACAATTAGGCAATTTTTGTATCAAATTACCGTATTTTTCGGACCATAAGCCGCTACTTTTTTCCGACGTTTTGAACCATGCGGCTTTAACAGAGATGCGGCTTTTCTATGAATTTTTCTGCAGCCCTCAGATGGGCGCTGTAGATGGAAGTCAGTGCAAACAAAAAAGCGCCAGCTTTTATTCTTAGCGCATGCAACCCAAGACGCACAACAGCAAAATACGGTAATATTTTTACACCCTCACCCCCTCATAATGGAAAACACGCGAAGAAATTCCTATGATGCACCTTTAAATTTGAAGCCATCGATCTGGCTATCCGTGAAGGAAATCGAGTGTGACAGTGGTTTCAATGCTCAGGAGGAAGATGAATAGCGATTTGTGGTTTCAGTGCACGGGAGAATGAAGCGACTTTAATAGTTGCGCAGTTGCGCTTTAACAGTGCGCAGGAAGAAAAAATGACAGTACTTTGGTGTTCAGTGGTTTCAGTTCGCAGGAGGAAGAAAAATAAAGCAACTTGGTTTTAGTGCACAGGAGGAAGATTAATAAAACCATGACTTTTCTGTTTTGTGTGATCAGCACTTTTACTGCCGTGTTACAGGCACCGTTCAGGTTCAGGTGTATGAATAAACACTTATGGTACAAAATCTTTTGTTGAGCGCAGCAACTCCTGCGTAATTCGTGAAGAATAAGAGACGTCTTCTCCTTTGGCTATGGAACAAGCCGTTTATTTATATCAAGGACGTTTTTGTCGGCTCTGTACATTCGACATGTGTTATACCAGCCACACATACATGTAAACGCACTCTTTACCGTAATGCCGGTAAAACAGCGCACAGAACATCCTCATGCCTACTGTGAACAATGAGTAGGAGCGCATACAACAGATATTATTTCTCAGCCTGGATATTGGCGGCTTATAGTCCGATGCGGTTTATATGTGACAAAATATATATATTTTTTTAAATTTTAGCGGTTGCGGCTTAAATTTAGGTGCGCTCTATAGTCCAGAATTTACGGTACTCTGTCTTTTATCCAAGACGTCTACAAAATGTAAATTAATAATTTTATGATTTACTTACTGACAAGCAGCTTAATGTGGAATGTTTCTCTTGGTTGAAGACGTGGGAAGTCACAAGTGTAGTTGCCACTGTCAGTCACCTTGGTGTTTCTGACAACTATGGAGGCGTTACCGAACCTCAGTTGTTCAGGAAAATGTGAAACTCGACCTTTGAACTGCACATCTTGACCTGCACGACCGTTATTGTAATCAACACCAGCATCATACATGAACACCTCCGTCTGACCATCTTTCTTCCAGTCAAAGAGCTTTTGTACAATGTTGGTGGTGAGGGAGCAGGGTAAGATGGCATCATTCCCTTCAATGGTAAACACTGTGATGGAATTTGACCCTGAAAAAAGCAAAGTGAAAAATAAAATTATGGGATTAACACAGAAGAGCAAATAACACAAAAACATGTCAGTAATTCTAATCCACCAACATTATTTTTCATAATAATACATTTTAAAAACGCTAAAGGACACTGTACATTCATTCATACAGAAGATAACAGGACAAATAAGGAAAAATGCCTAAAACTCTCAGAAACATGTTTTCTAACCATATTGCTACTTTAGACGACATAACTCTTGCCCCCAGTAGTACTGGAAGGAATCTCTGAGTCATTTTTGTCCAGGATTTGTCATTTACCTCACACATAAAACAAATCTCTAGAACAGCCTTCTTCCACCTAAGAAACATTGCCAAAATTAGGAGCATCCAGTCTCAAAGCGATGCTGAAAAACTGGTTCATGCATTTGTTACTTCTCAATTGGACTATTGTAATTCTCTACTTTCAGGCTGCCCCAGTAACTCTCTAAAAAGCCTTTAATTAATCCAAGATTACTGACTGGGATTGGTAAGAGAGATCATATTTCACCTTCATTAGCTTCTCTCCATCGGCTTCCCATTAAATGTAGAATAGAATTTAAATCCCTTCTTCTTACCTATAAAGCTCTAAACGGTCAAGCCCCATCATACCTAAAAGATCTCCTTCTACCAGATCATCCTAATAGACCACTTTGATCTCAGAATGCAGTCCTACTTGTGGTTCCCAGACTGGGAGGCAGAGACTTTAGCTATCAAGCTCCTCTCCTGTGGAACCAGCTCCCAGTCCAGAATCGGGAAGCAGACACCCTCTCTACTTTTAAGACGAGGCTCCAAACCTTAAAGTTACTTCTAGTCCTGCTGATATAGACTTAGACTGCTGGGGGACTCTGCACTGAGACACTTTCCTCTTCTCTTCATTCTCTCCTCTCACCCCACATTTATAATGTCACCACTGTATGACATTAACTCTGTGTCTTCTTTGTCCCGTAGTCGTCTCTCTCCCTCTCTGTCTCCCTCTCTCTGTCCCTGTCTTCAGGTGTCCCCGGATTTGGTGCTGTGTGTCCTCCAGTGCGCAACTACTGGTCCTACTAACCTGCTCAATGTTTTGTTGCTCTGTTCTTTTCTCTCTCCACTTTCCACTCAGCCCAACCGGTCAGAGACCGGACTGAGACACTTTGTTCTTGTTCATCCTTTACAGCAGCCTCGAGGCTCTGAAACCCCGATATATTCGCAAAACTTTATGATATTGATATTAGCCCAGTTTAGCCTTATCCAATAAATTAGCATTGTATATTCTATTGAACTAATATCAAATCCCAAACAGCAACCATTGTCCTGAAGGCATCTTCAGACTTCAGAGACTCTTCTAGCTGTCAAATATTTCGTTTAGCGAAACGTGAAAATTATTAACTTCATTTGTTTTGACATTCTTGTTTACACTTCGTACAGTCGGCTGCTAGCTAAACTGTTAGCATGGATCCATGAGCGACGTTTGACTTTCTTACCATGTTCATTTGCAAACGCTGATCCCAGCACAGACAGCAGACAGATACAGAACGACACGAGTGGGAAATTAGTCCAACGAAACATTGTTAACGTAGTTATTTGGTCGTGAGATCAGGGACCAAAACACAGCAGAAGTACGGAACACCCCTTCCGGTACGGACACCCCTTCCGGATGCACTTTGCTCTTTTTTCCCAAAATCGAATTAATTTTTTTGAAGATTTATCAATATATCAAGCATACGTAGAAGAGGAACTACAATCATCTAACATCTTCATCCATAAATCTCAGTTGTATCTAAATAAGGGTTGTTGAAATGACGTCACCATGACGCCACTTCCAGGTCAAATTAACTACAAACTTGACCTGTAGTAAAAGTAACAGTAACATAACGTGGAAATATTCTTGTGTGTAAAGTCCATGTAGCTGGCTTCAAATTTCTAATGGGAAGTAGCCAAGTACATGTATTCATGATTTTTATTTACACCGTTGAAGTACTTATTTACTGGGGTATTTACATTTTAGGTTATTATTATTATTATCGTTATAAAAAACAATTAAACTAAATTAATGAGGCTGACCCCAGAAGCAGTCTATAATGCGCTATGCTGGACCTCTTTTCTCCTACAATTTGAAGTCTGTGGGGTCATTTTTGGCCACGATGGTTTCCAGAGGGACTGTCTGTCTGCTTAAAAAAAAAAAAAAAAAAAAAAAAAAAGTACTGAAATTTAACATTTCATGAGAAGCTTTTAGAATTTCATAGAGAAGAGAACATGTGTACGAGTAGCTCGCTTTTCATTGCAGAAAAACCGGTTACAAGTAAAACTTTGAAAATATTTATGTGGTTTTATGTTGTTTAGTGACTTCATGAGCATTGGATTTTAACTACAATCAAAACAATTTTTTGATTGCTGTGGTGCAAAAATAATTAAGCCGTTATTTAGCAGAACCCATCTCGAGAAAGGAGAGTAAACAAAATAGGCATTTAGAAAGCAGGTCGCATTCAGGGTACAGTACAAATTGATATGAATTAGTGCCAGTGTTCTAGATTTTGGAGTAAATCACAATGGAAATATTACAGTATAACATGTACTTTCGATGTTTTATTTCCCTGACAGGTCGTTGGATGTATACAGAGTCTTTGGCTGTAGCTGGAACCTTCTCTACCTATTTTACACATTGTGCTCTGACTGGCACGTGGATTCCTGACGTGGCACTGCCAGCCACCAAAACTGGTGTTTGCAAAAGTTCAGAGTGCTCCGGATTGGCTCTCGAACAGATGTGCATCAACTGTGTAAGATTTAAATAGTGAGATGGTAAGAATAGTCTGATTAAACATTTAAAACACAGAGCCACACAAATAAAGAAAAACAAGGAAAAGCAGGTAAAAGTCCATAAAGTCCATATATTAATCTGAGCCCGTCGATCTTTGGGGAATATTTGTCATCTTACTCAAGTTTAAAATAAATAGAGAGAATTTTCCAGATATTTCGGTTGGGCTCCGGGACACTGGTGATCTGAAGATCAGTGTGTTGCCTGGTGCAAAATGAAGGATAAAAACAAACTGTCCTGTTGTGGGTCAGAGTCTCGGTAGAGGAGCATCTTCTCCTTGGTCAGAAGAACCATCGTTATCATCCGACTGTCCTGGGTAGGCTGTAACAAGACGCACAGACACATAAAAAATTAATAAACAGTTTATGAAAACAATTATACTAAAAGGAGATGAATACTAAGAAAGACACACTTGGGGGAAAATCTACATGTTGAAGGATTATTTCTCTTTGTGGTGTCGACACCAACCTGTTTCTTTTTGCCAGTGGATACGTTTTTGCAGTCACACAAGATGATTTCACTATGAAGGTTTAGTGACGCAAACAGCACGAAAAACGGTCCATAAATATTACCTGTCAGTCAGACTGACCACCGTTCTGTCCATGTAGTTATTAATAAACAGTGAGACAGCAGCATTGGATGGTCGCTCAGCACTTTTCTGAATATCGATGCCAACAATCTAAGCACTTACAATCAGACTCAGATCTGTCATCACTTCTGTACGACTGGTCCTCAGAGTCACTGTCGTCATCGTCATCCTCATTGTCACTGTTGATGCCAAGAATAGCAGCAATCTGGGGAGAGTAGCGAGGAAACCTTTACTGGGGACCGTCAGTGTGTACTGGTGTGACGCAGCGCACGCCGTGACTTTCCCGAAAGTGAGACGAGCTTTTTCACAACATTTACTATTGTGACTGCGGCGCAGTAGGTAGTGAACAAAGTGCCACGTGTGAATGACTAGAGGAGAAGTAGCAGAGTGTCGACTCAAAGCCGCCTAAACCTCAAACTAACACAAAGTTACCTGTAGAAGTGTAAATAAGGTGCATTCCACCAAGAGACCAAAAAGTCAGCTGGGACAAAGATCTCTTGGGATCTGGGACCAGCTAACATCAAAGCTCATAATGACGTTTGCCATTTATCAGCATTTCAAACATTTGATGGTGAAGCTGCGTACCTCTTCTTCTGTGGGAGAGCTGGTCCGGTCCCCATTTTCTGGATTACTGTCATTGACCAGTTCTTCCAGGAGCGGGTCCGTGTCCATATCCTCGTCATCATCGTCATCTGTGTCAGAAGACTCGTCGTCCTCCTGATCTTCGTCATCCTGCAGGAGAAGGACGAGCCGTGTCAATATCTGTTCTGTGAGGTTTTGACTTTATAAAAATGACGGTGAGTTTTTAATGTCCCATCTCTACACATTCAGTGTCACTAAACTCTTTTGTTCTGTCTCACCTCATCGTCGTCTCCCTCTTCTGCCAGCTTCTGTCGTCCCACTTCATACAGTCGACACACCGTGTCCAAGCCGACTGTGTCCTGGTTCTAGAGAACAATGATCTGAGGGTCAGAAAACGTCTTCCTGTATGATGCTTATGTTCGTCATTGTGAACACGGCTGACACCAAGTCTTTGTGAAGCAGTTTTTATCGAGTAACAGTAGTTTGTGCTGCTGTTGGACTCGTCCCAGACAGCTCGAAATAAAATATAGACAGCGGGTGGAGATCTTAGTGATGAAAACCATTAAGACCAGAACCAAACAGCAGGGAGAGTATATGAGGATTTGGGAAATACCTGTAGGATTAAGGTGGAATGGGTGGAATCTTGTTACGTGGTAGGAGTAGCTGTAAGTGCCTAGCATGCCAAACTGTGTCACGTTGTGTATCAACAGAAGATCAAGTCTTACGTGACGTGCAGACACCTTTTTAACGGAACTTCTAAATCTTTTTTCCCCAATATCACATCCCTGTTTTTCAGATATGGTTAATATCGCATTTCCGAACTCCAGACAACCTCAAAGAAAACTAAAGTTACCTCGATGAGAGCCAGGTAGTGGTCTTTGCTGTCAGTACAGAGGTCAAAGATGTTCCTCTTTACATCCAGTGTGACTGAAAAATTAAAAATACAGGCAACTCAAATTTGCTGCTGCGTTAAAACATTTATACATACAATTTGGAACTCAACTCAAACTCATACAACTTTAGTTTATCATTTACTCTTCTGACGTCCACATGGTGACGTGCTGCAGTCACTCTGAAACAGCGCAGCTTACCAACAGGCCTGTAGTTTGTAGCATCGAAGGTCCTGAAGGACGAGCCGAAAGGACTCTTCATCTGCTGGTCCATGGCATCATCCTCATCATCAGCTTGAAGCGTCGCTGAAGGAGACCACAACTTTTACAGTCACACTCTGAGCATTGTGAACAAAGTCTTAAACAGCACGTTGATAAAAACAAACACCAAAGACGCATTGAACAGCCACATTAGTTTAACACGGTTTCAGAATCCACACCAACGGCTTCTACCTCCATACATCACGGTGGCGTTGCTGTTGAAGACCACCCTGCACTGGTCCAGGGCGCGGACAGTGTGCAGGAGGTGGAAGGTCCTCAGGTCCCACTGTGACCTGCTGTCAAGGCTAAACGCTACTGTACAACACAGGACATGTAACGGGGAGCTTCTTCTACAACAGGCAACTGTTCTACTTGTGTGCAAAAACACTACGATTAATGATCTGACTCTGAACGCTGGTTCTACAAAATATCCCAAAACCAAAATCAATCAAAACAAGATACTCCAGGAAAAATGCAAAATCACCATCAAGAGAAACAAACCAATGTAAAAGCATCTCAAATATTAACAGATTGTTTAGAGAGGGTAAATCTGCATTTTCCCCCAAAATGTCCAACTATCTCTGAAAATGTATGTCCCATTTTCATTTTGCCCACAGGACAGAAGATATTATCCACCAACATTCCAAGAAATATTCTTAGCAGAGGACAAACAAGGCACGGATTTGGTCTTTATGTAGCAGTGTGTTTTAAAAGATCACCCAGGTTGCACAACCAAACGTGAGATTATATTATACTCTGAATAAGAAGTATTCGAGTTTAAAAGCCGTCTGATTTAAAGGATACGATCTCCGTATTGATGATGACCTCCAGGCCGTTGGGATGGAAAACTCCGCTGATGTTCATATTGAACTTGTCAAACTTGTGAATGGCGCGTGAAGCTCGCACGTCCCACAGCACCCCGTCGTTCAGCACCAGCTCGTCAGAGGGGCTGAAGGTGGCACAGTTCCTCTTGTAGTTATTGGCCAGGCTGGGGTCATTCAGCGTTTGAATCTTTTGGCCTGTCTGGATGTCGTAGATCTGCAGTGAAGAAATAACCGAGAGAGAAATGTACAGGAACTGGAAATCTTAGGTCGAAACTTCGTGATCTATTTAGATATTGATTAAATAACAAAATGTGAGACACTAGTAGAAAGAATTTAAAACCCTTCTTCTTGCCTGTAAAGCTCTAAACGGTCAAGCTCCAACCTACCTCAAAGATCTCCTAGTACCAGATCATCCTAATAGACCACTTGGGTCTCAGAATGTGGTTCCCAGTCCAGATTCGGGAAGCAGACACCCTCTCTACTTTTAAGACGAGGCTCAAAACCTTATAGTTAGTTCTAGTCCTGCTGCTATAGGCTCAGACTGCTGGGGGACCAACCCCTGATGGACTGACACACTTTCCTCCTCTCATCCACATTTATATGTCACCACTGTAGGACATTAACTCTCTGTCTTCTTTCTCCCGTAGTCGTCTCTCTCCCTCTCTGTCTCCCTCTCTCTGTCCCTGTCCTCAGGTGTCCCCGGCTTTGGAACTGTGTGTCTTCCAGTGCGCAGCTACTGGTCCTACTAACCTGCCTGATATATCCTGCACGTCACCTTGATTTTCCTGTACGGACATCTTGACTCGCACGCGTATCTGGTGTTTCATTTCAAAACCTAACACACACTGCTGGTGTTGCTCTTAAGTCGTCTTATTTATTCCTCAATCACGTCAGCATAAACACGAGATCTAACTCCGGTGTAACGTGAGCTCTAAGGCCGTATCTTTCCTTTTTCTCTAAATGTCTGTATAGTCTTGACGTTATTACATGAAGTGCCTTGAGATGACGCTGTTGTAAATTGGCGACCTATAAATAAAGTTGAACTTAATTGACGGAAAAGGAAAACATTATGAGTAACGTACATGTGCGATTTGGTCCTTGGTGCCAATGACTCTGTCCTGACAGAGCTTACTGAACTCCACGTTGTGGTCATCTACAAATGAGTTTCTGGGAATAAAATAAAGAACATTTCAGAAACATCCAGCGCCACAGTTCATGCACCTTCAGAACCAGGATTTCGGAGTGTGTGCGACTCTCACTTCATGCTGAAGACACCGTCCATGCTCCAGAGAGCCGACAAGGGGACGCTCCAAGAAGCAGAGGTTAGCAGCAATTTCCCATCCTGAGAAAGACACATCGAATAACGTAATTTTACAAAAGCTCAGTTAACGAGAGAAGAATCAGGCATTGTTACAACAAACTTCCAGTTTGTGAATCTGAAG
Source organism: Channa striata (assembly GCA_033026295.1). Classification (NCBI taxonomy): domain Eukaryota; kingdom Metazoa; phylum Chordata; class Actinopteri; order Anabantiformes; family Channidae; genus Channa; species Channa striata. Next base: position 737,248 of record CM065168.1, read on the forward strand.
AAAGTACATGTGTGACTTTAGGGGATTTGTATTGGATAGAAACAAAGATGATGATTCAAAGTAGTAACAACTGTTTTAGGTCTGTTTTTAACTGTATAGATTTACTTTGAATGTTAATACTGATCTGGTTTATGAATTTCAGTTTTTGCACATTTCTAAAGTTGTACATACATCATGATTTTATTGGTAATGTCTTTTGGAGGTTGCCACCTGTGTGTCTAGCTCCTCTCTACACAGTCTGTAAATGACCCTGATGCCCTCTCTTCAGTCAGACCGTGTTGCAGCATTTCACCTGTGGAATCACACTACCTGTGTTGCTCTGAGCTTCCTACCCAACCTGAAAGCCGCTGTTAGTCAGGACTCCTTACCCTGGAGGGTTCCAGGTGTGTGATGGCAGATGAGTGACAGGTGTAGCTGGCCTTCTCTTCTCCAGAAAAGACACTGTAGAATTTAAGAAGACCGTAGCATGTTCCCAGTATCAGGAAACGCTCACAGGCTGAGAAGGCACAACACGTGAAACTGCTATCGTCCCCATCGCCTTTGTGGAAGACTGACATCGGGCGAAACCTAGAGAGAGACATAGACAGGGGAACCACATCCAAGGACAAAGACAGATAAAAGAGACACATTTGATGCAGCTTTGAACAAACAAAGGCTTCTGCTCTACAGGTGAACAGTGTCTGTGTTCGGTGTTCGTTACCTGCTGAATATCAGATGTCTATCCAGACACTGCCGGTCCACGCCTCCATATTTCGGGTAAAGAACCCTGCTCCCCAGGCGAGCAGTGAAGTTGGTAGATGCCTGTCGCCTCTGCTTTGGCTCAGGGCATCGATGTGGGGTGAAAAGAGAGAAGGGGGGACACGTGGTGACAGGATTAGGGCAGCGGGCGTGCTGTTCCCTCAGGTACTCTATGATGATACCGTCAAGTGTCGGGGGAGAAGGCAGGTGGCGCTCCACTTGCTTCTTCATGGCTGGAGTCTGATTGGAGGAGAGAATGCATGTCCCTGTAATCAGGCATCTTTATCTCCATCAGCACTTGCCATCTCTAGCTTGTTGTAATGTTTTGTACTGCAGCTATTCCACCGTACAGCGCCTCTGTAAGGCGACAAAGGGAGAACAAGCACAGAAAACATGCAAACTCCAGACAGAAAATGATTAGATTAGATTGAAAGCGGGGAGCTTCCAGATGTGAGGCGGCAGAGCTAACCACTCGAGCACCATGTCACAACAGTTGTGCATGTAAACCCGAAACATATGTATGTGTGAGAGTAACATATGTAGCTACTTTAAAGCTGTTAAATGCTGTTGAAGTGACAAAATGTGTAAAAAAAAATTTAATTTTCAACATGGGAAAAACAGAAAACCATATTCAAGAAACTAGAGAAAGTGTCAAACAGTGACTTGAAGAATGAAACAATTATGTGATTATAAAAATGCCAACCAATTAACTGACCAATAAGTAATGAACACTGACCTGTATGAACGCACCATGGTCTGACTTCTGTTTCAATGCACAAAGTTTTTTTCCTGAGTTGGAAATGTTTGCCGGGCGTTCCCGTGTGAACAAAATCCGGCTAACTGGGGGTGAGCTCTGAGTAGGTGGAGGAGGAAAGGTGAGGGCAGAGCTAGACGAAGAGAAGCAAGGCGAGTGACAAAGTACTAGAGAACGAGAAGGAGAGGGAGAGGTGATGGAGGCTGCAGGAGCTGAGGACACAGGAGAGGATCCAACATGGCCGGCAACACGAGCTGCAATTCCACTGGTCAACCGGGATATCCTGGGAATTACAGAGGAGGGGGGAGGGGTGGCACAGGAGGAAGAGTTCGGACACACAGACGCCAAGGACAAATGAGCCTCTTTTACAAGTGTGCTAGCGGTTTCGTGGAGGCCTTTCTCCATCAGGTGGTTCCTGATGAGCACCAGCAGTTCCTTCTCAGAAAAGGTGATCCGCGACTGGGCGACCACGTTAGCCTTCTGCAGGCGAGCCAACGAGACGTCAGTTCCCATGAGGAGGGGCTTGCCGGACACTCGCTCCATCAGCTCAGCAGCGTAGCGGCAGAAACAGATGTGCTCGTTGTGCTTGTCCTGCAGCACTGGCTCCTTCATTAGCTGAAAAAAAAAAAAACAACCACCAAAACATGTGAGTATTTGTCGATAAAATGTAAAATCCTGTGGTCGCCACTTTCCAAAAATGATCCACGTTTCAGCTCGTCAAACATCAGATCAAACTAGACAGCAGTAGCTGCAAACCTCAGCTGTGAAACCAAACTGTAAAAAATGATGAGGTACAAAGACGTAAAATTTTTCCATCGACAGTTCACATTATTCGTAGGCCTCTGCACTTGTTTTGTTACCCATACATGGTTTGGATTTAAGGTTTGCTCTCGTTCTTGCAAGGATCTTGATGGGTTGTTTTTTAACAAAATGATGTGCTGACCTGTTGAATGTGGCCACTCGTGAACAGAGGCAGTTTGCTGATGATCTGACTGATGGCCGAGCTGCGTGAGAGGCCAACCAGAGCCTTGCAGGCCAGAGCACGGATCAGGTCTGCATCAGTGATGGGCATCTTCACGGACAGCAGAGACAGAAGCACCTGGGGGAAATAAGAGCCAGTGCAAGGTGAGTCACAGAAGAACTGTTCCGGTTTTTAAATGGATAATACATGAAGAGAGAATTAATACTCCAGTCACACAGAGCTCCTCTCATACTTACCTTTATACCATTATTGTTTTGTACCACTTGCCACATGTTGGCCAGCACCCTGTGGTGGGACACAGGAAGCTGCTGGGGGTGGAAGGAGGGCCGGATGGGGGCAGCAGCAAAAGCACCAACAGTGTTGAGGCTCTGGTCTGGACCGCACACACAGTTTATTATGACCTGGGAGGGGCAGAGGCCGGGTATCAGATTAGCACTGCATTTCCCTCTAAGCTGGTCATAAAAGTAAATTAACACGTACCTGAAATATGAACTGAAGAACAGTGTGTGAGTAAATTCAGGTAGTTTTGCTACAGAGGCACGTTGCTTTAATAATTCATCTTTTCTATATTCTCAGTTTTCCTTTCTACAGCCTCCTTCACCTCTGTTTGGTTAATAAATGCATCACTGATAAACTACACAACTACAAATTCAAACCTTATGGATACTGTATACAAAGCTAAAATATCTGCCTTTAAAAAAAAAAAAATCATATTCATATTATTAACACATTTCTAGATCACTGTGTTTCCACAATTATATCTTAACCTTTAATCTAGTCAGCTGTTTTAGGCTACAGCAGTGGTTTAGCCTAATTTTATTACAGAAGATTTAGCTGACATCTTTACCCATACAGTGGATGCATTACATAATGCTGACTGCACCAATAAAAAAGTGGGGCTATATAAATATAGCTAAAAGACAGACTAATATCCCTCTAAACCACGTACTTGTAGAGCAGACTTCTGGATCTCGGCATCGTGGAGAAACACCTCGCCCTCTGCAACGCCCAGAACGATGCTCATACCTACAGCAGAGACAAGACAGACCATGAAGAAACAAAACTCGCAACCTTGGAAAGTTGAACATAACTGGAGGAGAAAGCTGAGAAATACCACTGACCCACAGTGGAAACAGGGGACCTGGTTTCATCCAGAACCTCCACGGTGTCGGCCAGAACCAACCGAACTTTAGGAACCACTGTCAGGATGGCCAGGATGTCCAAAGCGTAACGCACCGTGTCACTCCTTGATAGACAAACAGGATTAAAAGAACGACAGTTTACATGTTCCACTGAGGTGAACCCCATTTCTTCTCTGGGCTGTTTCTCGGCGTTCGTTGGCCTGCCTTAGTTAAGCGACCCGATGATGATGTGTGCTTTCAAATTCACCTGCCATAGTAAGTCCTCCAGTCACAGGCTGTGGATATGAGCTGCAGAATCAGGGGGACACAGGACAACTTGCAGAAGAGCTCCACTGGCTCCCAGTGGAGCTGAGGGGGTCCACATTTAATGAGAAACTCCGTCATCTCGATTGTCTGCTCTCCGGTGTAGGAATATGCCTGGAAACGAGGCAGCACAGGGAGAAGGTGTACAAAGGTGGACAGCACTGCTAAAAAGCCTGTATTCTTTAATATTTGCCCTTCAGGCTTTCCCATCTTTTTTCATAAAGGGAAATAAATATACTAAAAACAGGGCTGGGTCTTAATTTCAAATAAGGACAAAAGATTGAAAGCTGCATCACATACCTTGTAAAATGGCTGCTGGGGAACGACGGCTCCTGCATCGGATGCATGAAGTGACTGTCTGACCTGCTCAACCTTCACTGCCAAGTGGGCTTCAAAGTACCTTCACAAAGTCATCAATAATCAACTAACGTATGTGGTGTTAGAAGCTGCAACTACAATAAACAACCAGCTTTGAAATGTATTGAGCAAGTTTAAACCATAAGTTCCCACTGAGATGGATATTGTTACCCTACAACACTTTAAGACATGCAGCGGAATAATTAGGAGAACTGGAACGCTCGCCTCTTTACCTCAAGCTGTGCAGATGTCACTCATCCACTGAATACATTTATTATGCCTTTCTACAGACTGTGGTACCTGCGCAGGGCCATGCAGGTATGTTTGGCTGTCTGTCGGCTGGAGAAGACTTGGTCGTCACTCATCGTGGACACCTCGGTGTCTGGGTTGAGGATCTCCAGAGTGCTGATCTAAAGGCAAAGGGGAGAGGAAAAAAAAAAAAGACTGTGACATGTGGCACAGTTAGTTTATACTACTTTTTAGTGTTAATGGCATATGACAAAAATATTCTGACATCATCATGTATATCACAATGGAACCTATTTTCTATAAATTGAAGGAAATTTACACAAGTGTGATTTTGCAGCGTAAAAAGAAACGATCGAGCACAATATCAAACAAACAGGTCACATCATCTCACTATTTATCATCCTACCCCACAACTACATACTGTCATGTTTAAAGTCAACTTGCTTCAAATTTAAAATCATTAAGCTAAACTTTAAAGACTCTCAGAAACTGTGAACTTTATCTGTGTGAAAAAATGAATAAGACATAATTCACCTATCTCGAGTTCAGTCTGATACAATATGAATCTGCTAAATCTCAAGGTTCTACAGTGTTCAGCAGTTTGAGCAAAAATGGGACTGAGCTCTGAATTAGGAAACGTATTTGCTTAAATACTTGTTTTACACCGTAGCTGCAGGTGAAATAATCCAAGAATAGAACAGGATGAAGAGATCATGAGGATACCAACAGCCTCTTAACAATACTGACCAAGTTGACGAGCTTGCGTAGGCCGTCCTGTTTGTCAAAGAGCTGGAGCACTGCCCTGAAGGAGAACGCAATGGAGAAAAACATGGTGGCATGGCAAACGCCGGAAGCGTGGGATGACTCCAACAGCCACAGAGCATAGGACACCATGTCTGACAGCACGCCACCGGGAAGCGTGCACACCTACACACACACACACACAGTGAAGACAAAGAACAGAATCCAAAGAGTCATTACAGGCACATGAAATTCTACTCAAACTGATCAACGACCATAAAACATCAAATCAAAGCTAACATTTATGAAACTTGTGTGTGGTATTTTTATATTTAAATAAAATTATTAGTTCATTAACACTTTTGCCTTTTGACCAGCTGCTTCATTAACCCTTACCACAAGCAGACACAAAACTCACTCCCTTACCCTCTCCAGAGCATCTTGGTTGTACGCCAGATAGTACAGGCAGAGTGAAACTCCAGTTGCAGCCATGGAAGGTCTCGGGATATCCAGGAGCTTCTGCACTCCTCCGTGAGCGATGAACTCTGCCGCAAACTTCTTATGGAGGAGCAGCGAGGCCAGATACTGACAAGAGAGGGAGGAGCACACTGACAAAACTGCTGCTGACAAATGGAGTTTTCCTGTTTAACATTTGGATATACAAGGATCAGGCCTAAAATTATTACCGACTACAGTACGTGAGGGCTCGGGACTGTGAGTCTGACGTGTTTGTTTGCAACACGGGGACCCTGCAGGGAACGGTTCTGGCTCCGTTTCTGTTCACACTGCAGACTTCACGTTCAGCTCAAAGTTCTCTGACGACTGTGCCATTGTCGGCCTGATCACGGATGACAACGACAGGGAGCGTCAACGTGGGGAAAACCAAAGAGCTGGTGGTGCTCACTCTCTCACCAGTGAACATCCAGGGAATGGAGACAGAGAGTGGACTCCTGGGTGTTCCCCTGACCAATAAACTGGACTGGTCTCACAACAAGGATTCACTCTACAGGAAAGGACAGAGCAGAGTCTTTCTGCTGAGGAGACTGAGGTCTTCTGGAGTGCAGGGAGCACTGCTGAAGACCTTTTATGACTCTGTGGTGGCCTCAGCCATCGTCTGTGGAGTGGTCTGCTGGTGCAGACAGGAGGAGACTGGGGAAGCTGGTCAGGAAGACCAGCTTGGTTTTGGGGACGCCCCTGGACTCTGGAGGACGGTAGCCAAGCTTCATCCGTACTGGACAACGACTCCCACCCCCTGTACGAGGCAGCGTCAGGTCTGAGCAGCTCCTTCAGGGACAGACCGTTACATCCTAAACGTCTGAAGGAGCGACATCGAAGCTCTTCTCTCCTGCTGCTGTCAGACTTTACAGTCAGAGCTGCTCCCAGTGATCCAGTATCAACATTAGTCACTTTAAAACTGTTTTTAATACCGTGCAAGACAAATGACCCATGGTGCAATTTCACATCAAGTACTTACTTTTACTCAGTATTTATACTTTTACTAGAGTACATTATGGTTTGTTTATATGTACTTTACTTAAATAAAGTTTTTGAGTACTTCACTGTAATTCATCGATTAACCAAATGAGAAAGGAGTCCAATAATTAATGGATGGAAAGTAGAATCTGACTAAACTAATGTTGTGTAGCTGCAGTGAGGCCTGTTTGTCACAAAGGTGAAAATTGTACATTCAATTTTATCCTCATGCGGTTTCATCTCAAATAGATAATTTTTTGTAATATTCATTTGTTGTTAAGCTAATGTGAAACAACTCGAATTTTTATTGGTTACATAAAGTAAAACACACACACACACACACACACACACACACACACACACACACACCTGCAGGGAGAGGCGAGACAACTGAATGTCAAGGACGATAACAGCTTACTGGCTCACACGGCATGCTGCCAACTAGAACTAAAGATCTAGACCACTTCAGAAAGAGTCCTGCTGTACCCATGATGGTTCAATGGCTTTAGCACGTCAGTCTTACCAGGAGAGCATCGAATATGAGCTGGACGTTCTGGGTCTGCATGAGGTCGATGTAGTTCATCAGCAGGGAGCGTGTGTCAAGCTGCATGAAGACGGCCAACAACTAAAAAGGAGCAATCAGTTACTGACATCATTGTTCATTTAACCAGATCAGGTGAGAGAGATTAAAGGACTGTGTGTTTACTGCAGCCCGGACAGCAACAATATTGCTATACACATTAAAGTATTTGGTTTTTAAACTTTTTTTCACATTTTAACAAAAGTTTTAATTTTATTATACCACATTACATCCCTAATCCCTTTAGACCCTGGGTGTGTATGTTTTTTGCGTCAGCTTATAACGGTTCCTCTCACCTCCTGGTAGTCTCCGAGCGGCGTCAGATACTGCAGGATGAGCCTCTGCTCCATGGCCGGGCTCAGCGGTGACAGGCAGTGGTCGGAGGCAGTCAACATCGGGCTCAGCTGAGGCGAGGAGGAGCCGTGGCTCCGCTGCTCCCTGGAATCAGTTCTCGCCACCTCCTCCTCCTCAGTCCTGCACGTGGAGGAAGTGGTGAAGTTGACTTTCTGCTTGGCCTTTCGTCCATTTTCCTTCACCTCCTGCCTCTTCCTTCCACCTTCTCTTCTTCCCTGTCTGTGCTCGGTCTCCCTGGAAACCGGGTCCGTGCTGACTGGGTAACTAAAGTCTGGAAGCTGTGGTGTTGAACTAGATGCTTTTTTCTCAGCTGAAATGAGCAGAGACAACGGCCTCTCTTCGTCCCTTTCTTTTGTCTCCTCCTCCTCCTCTCCCACATCTTCCCCCTCAGTCTTGTTGTTTTGCAGATTTGTGGAGATGCTCGAGGTTTGGGCGGTTCGAACCTGAGAGTCCTGAGGTAGATTATGGGGAGTTTTGGAAGAACAAAACTGACTCTGAGCCTCTTTAGCTTGCAGCTCATGTAGGCGCTGAATCATGATTGCAACCTGGATGTTGAGAGCACAAAAGTGATGGCATTAGAATTCATAGCATATTTACCCATGCTGGTTTGTGGAATTACTGCGGTTATTTTAAGCCACATTACTTATCATTTGAGGTAAGGAATATTGTGTAAGTATTTGTTAGCAAAAAGTATGAAGTCTTCTCGAAATGTAAGATTTTATTGACTTTCCCAACAAGACCAGTGTTTTTGTTTGCTGTCATCCAAGAGACTCTTCTTATAATCTTGCTAAAATGGTAAACGTGAGCTTCTTCATTTCTGTCCACAGTACACAGACCTACAATTCTGTACCAACTGCAGACACGTGACACCCACCAGTTGAGCATTCTGCTCTCGATAGTTGACCGCCACCTCCTGGTGGCTCATGGCTTTGGCCAGCAGGCCTGTGGCATAGATGCACAGCGGCAGCTCTGCTTCCCGAGCCCAGCTGAATAATCTCTCAATCAGACCTTCCTGTTTCACACACACAAAGACAGACATGTAACTTTCTCACCGATAATCAGATATTAAACAATAAAAATAATAATCTGCTTTACAACCTGCACTGAATAAAAGTTCATTTTAAAACAATTTTGCCTGATGTAGGTTCCATTGTTGGTCATGACAATCTAAGACCAAAAGCATATTTGTCTCACTGTGTGTGATCACAAAACAGAGCTGGATTAAAATCCAACCTTTAATCTTAAAGCTTGGTTTACTGATTAAAAGCAAATCAGTAATTTCACTTTTGGTGCTTTACCTTCTCCTGGAAGATAGCGGCCGTCTCCAGGCCCGGCATGATGTTCTGAAGAAGACGACAGGCTGCTGTGTTGAGGCTCAGCTCTCTGCTGGTCATTATGTATTTGTCCAAGAGCTGGAAAACAAAACTATAAAAGTTCTACTTTTGTGGCCAATCGAACTATTAATTCTTTTTAAAATAATTGTTATTTGTATATAAATAGGGATAAAACTGATAATTAAGCCATGTAATGAATGGAGTAAAGACATTACAAACAGCTCATTCACTATCAGCTGTTGGGAGGTCATGCTAGACTAAACAAAAAAATGTTTGCTTAAGGAAATTTACAGCTGTAACCATTTAACCATCACTTCGTCGATTCATCTAATCACAGAAAATGTGTTAACAACCATTTCGATAATTTCTTTAAAAAACGCCAACTGTTCTGTGCTGTCCAATTGTGGAGTGTTGGTCGGTTGGACAAAACAAAGTGTCTGAAGGCATCAACTTGGACATTGGGAAAACCATTTCTTTGATAGACCAGAGGACATGCTGCTTAACTAAGAAAGTTATAAAATTAACTGAAACGTATTCTGTGAATGCCCTCAAACATATTTTCATATTAGGAAATAGAAAAAAAATCAGTCAGGACATAATAAAACACAACAATGGTATGTTTTAGATTAAAACACACTTATTGTTCAAAGAAGAACGGAACCCATGAATCACTAACTTTTACAAACATACAAATCAAATCCCAGCAACGGCAAAACAATTTAGCAGAACTCACCGCATTAGTGAAGTCGCTGTTCGTAAAGAGCATCTTCAGAAGTTGTCCCAGCATGCAGTCCGGGTCGGCCCGTCCTGCAGAGTTCATCAGGATTTAGGAACACAAGGTCAGCTCAAAAAATGTATTGTGTCAAATCCTAAAAAGGCACCAGATTTTATCAGGTGCACAAATTCTGAAGAAACTCTAAACAGCAAAGGACAGAGTTCATAAGAGCATAATCACTGCAGGTGACAACCTGGATGACGGTCATCAAACAGATCAGGGTCTCTTTTGTAATACTCTCCCGTCTCCCGTTCAAGCAGCTCAGATATTCTGCAGAAAACACAGAGACACGGTCATTTCAGACACACAGAGGGGGACGGACGGGCTCCGACTGCAGATTCTCCGGAACAAGTCGCTGCTCACTTGGTGAGGACGGAGAGCAGCTGCTCCGTGGGGCTCCTCTGTGCCTCCTGCCATTCGTCGAGCAGCGCAGCGAGTTCCGCCTTGGCGTCCACAGACATGTCTACGGCCACGGACCCGGGACAGCTGCTGACAGGACGGTAGAGGGGCAGCTGACGGTTTTTCTCCTGCAGTAGACAGATGGACGAGAGGAGGTGAGAAGCAAACGAAAGCGGAACAGCAAAGACAATACAATCATAATAATTCAAATTCTTTAGGTTGTATCTGGGTTCAAGTTTCATCAGGCTCATTTTTCAAACATGACAAAAAATAACTTTACTGGAGGTGTCAGCAGCCTAGTGGACAATGTTTTCTTCTGAACTGTGATGGACTAAAAATAGACATTTCTATCGGTGAGTTCTTAATTTTGATACAACCCTAGAAAACCGTATTTTTGATTGGCATGCACACAGAAGTATGAAGTATGAACAAAACTTCCTATGTGAACTAAAGTGAGCTACGCTCGACTGGCCGACACGTGACTTCCGCCTGTGCTAAAACTGTCTGGAGACACAACAGGCAAAGAACCACACGGTTCTTCACTGGTTTCATTCGGCAGGAGCCGAGGAGCGTCCGCCGCCTCTGAGCCGCAGCTGTCGGGGGACGACACGGTCCGATCAACGCGTTTCATCCGCAGACCAACAGGTGTCGTCAGCCGCGGCAGCTGCCTCATCACCGCCCGTCGGTCTCTGCGTGGACCCGCATGTTCCTCAGATCGGCCCCGCATCGTCCGCTCCGCGGGTCACGTCCCGGTGGGTAAAAGCCCCTCAAGCCTCCGGCCGAGGACTGACAGGCGGTTACCTCATGTCCGAGTCGGCCACCAACAGCCCCAGCTAGCCGTTGTAATCCGGCGCTCACCTGAACTAAAACGCCCCGCGTCCTGTGCCCGTCGGCCCGCCTCGCTGCGTCCACGAGTTCGGCAGAATTCAGCGGGAGTGAAGCTACACAAATGTCACGGCGACAGTCTGAAAAGTTTTAAACTTCTCGCGGTGGACTGAGCCGTTGTCGACGTGTGATGACGTAGGACGGCGAACGTCCTCATGGGACTTGTAGTCCAGAATGGCAGCAGGCCTGTGGTCGCGTTAACGCGGACGCACGTTTCGAGTTTAACATGCGTTTAAACCTCCAAGGTTTATACTACATATTTATATATGTCGAGAAATATTCCGTTAGGCGCATTTGCATTTTAAACGAATAGAAACTCCTATGAACTTCTCTCCACCTTGTGTCCACGGCTTGTGGACCTGCTCTGTGGCAGCACTGACCTTCGTCCGTAGTTATTCATTCCTTGATATGACTAATGTTTCTATGAACCGTGTGTCACAATAAACAAGTGATACAACAAGTGCTAATTTACTTAAGTTTAGGTTCATTCAGGTTACATGTTTCTGTGTGTGATATGCTTGATTTGAAATATATTATTTAAGATCAATGCATGTAAAAACATTCAAACGTGGACATGCACTTTGGACTTTTGACCACATGCGTCTGAGTGTTGTCCCACATTGGGACAGGCATACATTATGGTAGGAGGATGCTCATCCTAATCGTAATATTTGCAGATGAACTAGTCTGATTTCCCCCCAATATGGGCAATGTTGTAACCTGAAGTTTAATCTGTATTAAATAATCTGCACACCATGTCTCTGACTGCAGGACAGAGCAGGACAATACAAAGCTGAGACAACAGTTAATTTTTTTGCAAGAGGAAATCATATCATCTTTCTACAAATTTAGTTAGCCTGTTAGTCAAACTTTAAATGCAGATTAAAGGTCAGAGTGCTTGGCTTCAATTCTTTATCTTCCATGTGGATGAGGATACATTTATTAATGATTCAGGTCACAAATTTACAAATAAGAACAGTTTATTCAGTAATTTGGACCGAAAAAAACTACCCTGCCTTTAGCGAGCAACACTGTTAGTTTATCAGTTCACTTAACATTTTGGCCTGTCTGTCTTTAAATGATTGTTTAAATAAATCTTTACCCACAGAGCAGCGAGACTCAACACAATCATAGTAAAATCATATCACAGTCATATTAAAATAAAAGAGCTGCCAGTCCACATTGACTCTGCTGCCAATTGTGATGACAGGAGCAGGTTATAGTATTTCAACACAGGGAATAATATAGAGCTTCAATGATTAATCAGCTTATTATTGTTGTCCTGTTAATATCAGTTAGAAAAACTGTTAAAGTTTCTTAAATATGAAACTGCAGCTTTTCATTATGGTAAACAATACTTTGACACTAATAAGGCAGATATTTACATTTTGAGCTGACATAGTTTTGACGTGGAAAAATTAGATTTTTATACTTTTTTGGTTGCATGAGCCAAATGAGCAATAACGAGTTTTACACATTGAAAACTGGAATTCAGTGTTTTTTCCTCATCTGAATTCAGGGAATTCACAGATTCAGATTTCAAACTGACAGCTGCCGTTTATTGTCAGCGGGACATGGCTCTATAGCTGTGTACCTCTGACCTTGAAACTGAATCCAAATTAATTAACCTTCTGGCATTAAAAAATGTAATACAACAGAGAAAAAGCTGATTGTTGTAGTCGTGCTTCTTTAACAGGTAATGCAACAATTTACAACAGAACAATAAGAAACAAGAAAAATGGTGGATACGTCCGAAAACAACTGTCCAGATTAAGCCGACCACGTTAATAAAAAGAAAACCTACAACTACGGGTTCACCAAAGTCCAAAAGGGCAAAACTGCTGAATTTGTACGTGTGAATATGTCTGACGCTCAACTAGTGTGTTTTCAATTTATCTCCAAACAGCGTCATCAAAAGTCCATACAGGAAGCCCCCTGTGAGGACGAGCACGGTGCTGGACACAGGGCCGAATGAAAGCAGGGCTCCAAGCACGTAGAAGAGCACGAGCAGCAGAATCAGCCTGTAGCTGGCCAGTGGGCGCAGGCTCAGCCTCGGCTGACTGTTCCTCTCCGACGTCCGCCGGGACACCGGGCTGTGCTTTAGTTTCGTGGTGGAAGCAGGATCCGTTAAGTAGCGACGACTCAGGCGACCCAGGAAATCCGGACGTGAGCAGAGTGCACTCATGTGCCCCCCAAACTGTAGAGGAAAAATATGAACTTTTATGAATATTATATTTTTAGAAAGATCAAAGTGCCTCAGTTGCAGAGGCTTTTTCAAGAGCTCCATTATGACATTTTTGGGGCATATTAATATGCCGTTTAACAATCTGCAGAGTTTGGAAACCTGAGCTGAGCAGCTGTGTGTACAGCTAAATGGAGATCTGCTAACGCTCTTACACGTTATACATGAACCCAAACAGGTGGTGGCAGTAGCGTGACATTTCGCTCTTAAAAAGCCTCACACCTTGTTTGGTAGATAAAAGAAGGATCATAATCTCCACTTGTTCTATGACAAAGTCATATCTTAAAAAATGATTTTGATGCCTGTCTAATATGAACAATGAGTGGAACAGGAAGGACATCGCCTGTTTCCCTGTCTAACCAGCTTGATGTATGCCATGTCACGACATGCGATGAAGTTTATGAGCTCAGCGACCTGCTACCGAAGTCTCATTCTTACGCTTGCATTAACTGATTTTATGGCTGTTGTGTTTAAGTGGACACAAGCTGTGAACATATGACTGACGCAATGTCAGTCAATGCTGTGACTGTGTGAGCAAACAGCCGCATATTTACACATTATTGATTTGGATTCAGGTTTCTGGACATGTGATATTCACTCCCATTGTAACTGTTTTACTTCACGCGTCAAGTGCTGCTTTTTTTTATATATATATATATACATACAGCCACCTGCTGTGACCCCACATGACACAGATTCATTACATATTGAGACACAAAGAGGTAAATGCAAGACTGCCAACAAGTCCACTTGTTGAAACATGTCCAGGCCTAATCCAAATAAAGGCAGCTGTGACCTTTTCTGGCCCCACTTACCTTCTCATTAATCAGGGAAGAGATGCGGTAGAAAAGCCTGACCAGTAGGGCATTCTCATAACTCCGAATGGGCTGCAGCTCCGGGTCTCCCTGATAGTGAATGTCAAACCTGCGCAGTCCATTTATGATCTGCAAAGATTGATACACAGACACGTCAGTGTTTGTCTTTGCTGCTCTGTCCCCTTCTCATGAAAATAAAGAACAGATCCTGACCTGCCTCCTGCCCAGGTCAGTGAGGATAAGTCCATTCTCTCCCTGGATGCAGTCTGGCAGCTGCTTGCAGTTGCCGTCGTCCTGGGAAGAACCCAGGTTGGATATGAGCTGAGTCAGCTGCCCCTGGTTTAGCTGCACATCAAAGACGCATACATTTAAACAGGTGAAGAACTAGAGACTCTCAATGTCCAAGACTGTCGGTCGGCGATAACAAAACAAGAAAAAAGCAGCTAAACTATGTAGTAAAATATTAGTTGGTAAATCCTCAAATAAAAACTAGTGAATAAAACAGAGAGAGGGAGAATATGCAAGTAACAATAGTCTGACTTTGAAGATTTGACACAGGTTCTCCAAAGCTCTGTCCAGGAACTCGTGGGTCTTTTTCAGGCATTCTCCACTCTCCTCATGCTCAGCCCCAGGGAAGGTGGTGTTGAGATCAGAAGAGCCCAGTCCAAACCAGGACAGGAAGGAGTTATTGGCTGCCACCTCATTGGAGTGATCGGATATCCTCTTGGCTGTTTGACGGGCCTGTGCGATGATCTGGATTAACTTCATGACCTGCACGAGTAAAAAATGAGACAGAGAAAACACAAAGGCTATTTTCAGCACGACTCGCCACTGCGTTATGACTAGTGACTCTGTCCATGCACTAAGCTTGTGAGTGAAACAGAACTGACAGCCCACACATCCAGACAGACTTACTGCTCCTCTGAGCTCTGTGCCAAACATCTGTTTGTACCGACAGTCCTGGCCTTCCAAAGCATAGACGTGGCTCTTCACTCTGAACACCATGTCCGTTACCACACGTTGCCGGGAGGACAGGTAGCTGCCTCCTTGGCTTGGTGTCAGGTAGCCGCGGGGCTGGCGGTGGTGCAGGACATGCTCAGGCTCCAGAAACAACTGCTCTCCTGAAAAGAGGTGATTAGTTTAGGTTTTCTGTAAAGATGTACATTGTGTTCACAGTTTAAATACCGAAAAACATTCGACTTTATCAGGTTCTTTCCTTTCAAGTTTTTGTTATTTCAGTTATTGACACGATCAATCAAATATGTAAATAAGTCAGCAATTTAAAAAAAAAGCAAAGCTGACACCTTGAGAAAATTATTACATTTTTAAATTTCACCGAACTTAACAAGGTAGAACTACGGAAGTGAAATAGTAAAAAAAATTCTGCTCAGTTATGTATTTTCTCATAATGTATCAACTTATGTTTGTCTAATTGTAAAATTAGTTGAAGACTGGTGGGACAAAAGTATCTTATTTTAACATTATAAAGTCTTCATGAAGTCACTTGCCTTTTATATGTTAGTAGGGACAAATATAACCAATGTTGGTAAAATTTGTGATTAATGTGCCATGTGCCATATAATCTAGCATGTATCCTATTGATACTGAGACAATAAAAAACAAATATTGAACCTGGAATTGTCCTTGTAAAGTTAAGAGCGCTCTTGTTCCGTCCTCACCTTTCTGGATCATCTCTGCCAAGTTTGGCTGAGCAAACACTTTGGCCACCCTAAAAACCATTAGTGCATTTTTGGCATTAACCAGGTCTGTCCTCACGGCTCTGTTCAGAAACACCTGGAACAGCTTTGTGTATATGAGCAGGTTCTCCTGAACAAACGACTCCCTGCAAAAGAGAAAAGTCAATTTCACAAACACGTTTATGAACACCTCCGCGATCTCTGCCAGTTGCGGCCTGGCAGCTTAATGGGTAGATGCTGGAATGCAAAACGGACAATGCAGGATCAAATCCTGGTGGGGCAAATCCCAGCCCACCTGCAATCCCCAGCCCTGAGCAAGACAGCCAGCGCCAGCTCCCCGGGCGCCAAACCGCGGCAGCCCTCTGCTCCCCAAAGAGGGATGGGTTAAATATGCAGGAGTAAATTTCACTGTAACATGTATGTGTGATCAAAGTGACGAATAAAGGTTCTTCTTCAATGTGACCATAACATCCATCGTGAACACTGTATTTATCACCTGCATGTGTGTCTGAACATCAGACCTGCCAATTGAGCAAAGTCTTTAGGTACCATGTTATTCTAAAAAATAATAAAAACGTTTATATGGCCAAAAACATCCATCGATAATCTTTAACCACATATGCTGTTCGGGGCTGGACTTTAAACCAGCCATCGGTGGGCAAGAGGTGGGTACCACCAGATCCCCAGTCTATCTCACTCTACTCCAGTACCTGGAAATAAAAACTCTCACTTACCATTTGTCAGGTATGGCCCTGTTCTGATCTGGTTGAGGATTGGTCTTCTCCCCCGTGTATCTCCACGGCTGGATGAAGCTCAGCCATGTCTCCAACACCTCAACATAGAAATGACAAGAAATTATGCTTCATAGCTAAAGTTACTATGAACTCACTAATTCTTCGGGGTGTTTGTTGCAGTAACTAAAACAATAGAATGGAATTTCCTTCTGTAATAGTACATCATCTAAATGAATAATAAAGACCAAACCACCGTTACAACCATTTTGGGGGTGAAACTCACCGCTCTGAAAGAGGCATCTAGAGGCCAGTGACTGAAACAATGCTGCAGAAACAGGTACAGTTTCTGTTGCACAAAGCGCTGAACTACCACTCTGTAAAAGAAAACAATTATAAAAGTACAAGCATTAAAAAAACTGGCGAATGATCATAAATGCAGAGTGTTTCTTTCAAAAATGAAATCCAATTTATCCTGAACACTGACCACATCATCAATATCTGTTTTATACTTCTCATACTTTAGGCTGTGTTTTTGTCTTTTTAACTCAGCACTGAAATAAGTACTTTCAACAACCGACAGTGTTCATACATTAAAAATGAATACATGTGTGTAAAAGACAGGGACCCAAGTGGACGGTGAGGTTACAGGGGGCAGACGTAAGGAAGGTGCAGGACTTTAAGTACTTAAGTGTCAACGGTTCAGAGCAACCAAGAGTGTTTAAAAGAGGTGAAGAGGCGAGTGTGAGCAGGTTGGAACAGGTGGGGAAAAGTATCCGGCATGTAATGTGATAAGAGAGTCTCAGTGAGGATGAAATGAAAGGTAAGACAGTGGTGAGACCAGCGATGCTGTAAGGCTTAGAGACAGTGACACTGAAGAAAAGACAGGAGGCAGAACTAGAGGTAGCAGTGCTTAAGATATTGAGGTTCTTTTTTGGTAGTGACGAGGATGGATAGGATCAGGAAGGAACACATCAGAGGGACAGCTCATCTTTTGGACATAATGTCAGAAAGGCCAGATTGAGGTGGTTTGGACATGTTCAGGGGAGAGATTTGGAATATATCGATAGAAGGACGCTGAAGCTGTAGCAGCCAGGCAGGAGGTGGAAGGAAGACCAAAGAGGAGATTAATGGATGCAGGCAGAGAGGACATGAAGGTAGTTGGTGTTCGAGAAGAGGAAGCAGAGGACAGGGTTAGATGAAGGCTGACCTCTTGAACTCTTCCAGCGGGCTGGTGTGAGTGTGCGAATGGGCTGAGGGCGAGGAGGTCAGCTGCTCCGGCTTCTGGCTGTTGGAAAAGGCATGCAGATGTTTGACCAGGAGACGCACCACTAGCACATGCTCCTCTGATGGGGTGAAGGGCTCCTGAAAAGACAGTCAGTCACAGAGTGCTCTGCAGGTACGAGTCGCCCGGCTCCCAGCCTCTAAAGCAGCTCCAGGAAACGCAGCCCGCTCTCAAGCAGCCAAACAAATCACCAAAGGCTCCGTTAGAGTACAGAGGTCCCGTGGGACCTTTTGACCGAGCTACTGCTAACAGCTGCCAGCAACTCTGGTTTTATCTAAACTGTGTTTAATTGATATGCTCTCTATTGTATTGTGATCATAGTATCAATCGTCATGTACTGTAACACATCACTATTGTTTGCTTAGGTTTTTACACAAAAATATACCTGTGTTTACACCTAGGTTTTATTAAAACATAATCAATTCACATTTTAGTAAATTATCCTGAGTACGGCAGATTGAAAAGGTGGGACCTCCATACTCTACGACCTGCTCACAGCATAGCTGCAAAGTTTAATAAATGATTTGCATACAAATTTAGGAACAATTATAAATAATTTTTTAAATGATTTCATAATTGTATTCATTTATGGGTGGCATGTAACTTTTCCCAAATGTAGTAGTATATTTTGCTTTCCACAGATCGACAGTGATCTGAATAAAAACATTTAGCACATAAACACGTAACGCAGCAAACTGCACTATGACGTAAAGCGCATGCCTTTGAAAACAAAACAATGACAAGCAAGAACCGCAACCACACCACAAAAATTGTGCTCGCACATTCAAAGTCCATAAGCATCGTTCCAGGTCTGCTTTCCTAGTCAAGGATACTTCTCAGAGGAAATTCACCATTTACAATGGGACTAGAACATTTTCTGATTAACTCATCTCAAATTGTAGAGAAAGACTGCTGTTTGAATATCGAAGTCAAAAGATCACGTCACAATTGAGTGTCAATCTCTTTAAAATCAGAGAAATACTGTGAATTAAGGAGAATCAACATGGAATTACATAAACTGTACACGGCAAATTACCAACCACCTTTACTGTTCACTAGCCAGTCTGTTTTTTATTTAAAGCTAAAACCCTTGAAAGTATTGCCATTATATGCAAAAGCAGGATAAGGCATGCAAACTTTCTGTAGCTTGTATCTGGCAGCATCAGGCTGGCAGCCGGAAGAACAATGCATAACTGTGGTGGTCAATATGAGAGAAGTACCCTTGACTGTGACCTTAGCTGACTGAGGTTTACCTCCAGGAGGCCCCAGAGGGGCGAGGGTGAATGAAAAGGTAAAAGTACTTGGTAGGTGTGGAGTGTCCCAGAGCCTGGTGGGTTGTGCGGTGGGCACGGCATGCTGGACATACTGAGGCGGTACTGCAGCAGCGCCAGCTGTTCACCCATAACCACCAGGAGGGAGAGGAATATGAGGAAGAGGAAAGACAACAACAAAAGGTGGAGGAGGAACAAAAGCAAAGAGAGAGGGAGGGGGGAGTGACAATAAGGGAGGGTGAGGAAGAGGAGGGAGGGGAAAGCGGCAGGAAGAAAGCATCCATGAGAACAGGAGACAAGGAGGCAGCAAAAAGGAGAGTGCAACCAGACAGAAACCAGACACAGGAGAGGAGACAAACAAAAATAAGATGTTGAGTGTGGGAAACGGTCTCCAACTGCTGGGGACGTAGCAGAGCGCTCTGCTACGCTGTTCACAAAGGACATGGCACCCGCTTAGGGATGGGAATCATTTCACATGGCAAGATATTTTGTCAAAGGAAGGGACTGACGAATATGTGTGGAAATGCATCATTTCTAATGTTTTAAATATTAGTCCGATCAAGCACATCCACTTCGAATAAAATGTTACTACAAAACGGGCTGTTTGTATCTTTACCAGCTGACAGAGTAAGTCTTAAATAGACCTCTTTAATAACTCCCATCCCTAAT
The DNA here is from genome assembly GCA_033026295.1 of Channa striata. Classification (NCBI taxonomy): domain Eukaryota; kingdom Metazoa; phylum Chordata; class Actinopteri; order Anabantiformes; family Channidae; genus Channa; species Channa striata. The sequence goes on from CM065168.1 coordinate 757,024, forward strand.
GTTTGACATCAGTAACCGAGTGAACTCAAATCTGTAACATTTTGTTTTGCATCATTGAACAAATGTCATTGCTGGCGTGTATTAGTGGACAAAGAACGTGCCTTGTAAAAACCCACACTTGAAATTGAAATTGAAATTGAAAACTCAGCTGTCCAAAATCTTGCAGTTTAAGTCCACTCTGTACAGGATGGACACAACGCAACAACTCGACATGGGGGTCAAACATTACAGAGGTGTTGACACCAGCAGCAACGTGCAGGTCACGGGGAGGATGTGGGGAGTCATCTCACTGTTTCCTGTGTGCAGCATTATGGAGCAGCAACGGAGCCCAGCGACCGAAAACAGTTACTGCCGATATTTCACCACACAAATCCGTACACGCCTGCTCCAGAAGACGTGCTTACCACTTCTCATTGTATATATGCATATGTATGTTGAAATTCAGCAACGCCTCCCACTAATGTGTTTTTGTGGCACCGTGTAAGCAGTGATGACAAGAATTTAGTTGCAGCCCTTTCGGAACGACACACTTAACTTTACTTTTTGATGCAACAAGGGAAAAAAAAATACTGCTACATAAATACTGAGGAAACAGTGTTGACAGGTGGACAATCAAACGTCCTGACATCATAGACAAAACACAAGGTTTCCAAAAACACAGCTTTATCCTGAATACTGTACTGGATGTACAGTCTAGGCAGACAAGCAAATACCAGCATAAAGTCTCACTGTGAATATGTTTGTGATGGGTGTAAAGTTATGTATTCACATTTATTCTAGTCTGCTGTATTAGTTTCCCTTTTCTTCATGAATTTATCCTTTCAGATATTTCCACAGGACCACTTGGGCAGCTGTAGCTCAATTGGTAATGTCAGTGGGTTGATCCCCGGTCCCTCCTGGTCACGTGTCAAAGTGTCCTTGGGCAACTCACTGAACCCTAAATCCATCGGTGATCCATCAGTGTGTAAATGGGGGAATAAGCAGCAAAGCTTCAAGATAAAAGCGCTGAACAAGCGGCACTTACCAGCTACCACTCTACTGTATTAACAACCCCAGGAAAGTCTTTAACTTACAGCCCCCCAGAAATGTGTGAAGCTGCAATGGTTAATTTAACCAGCTCCTGACTATTTAGATCAACTAGATAATTCAGGACTCGGAGGAGCAAAGCCTACTGGCTAAAGCTTATAGTCGCTTATAGTCCTGCTGCTGTAGGCTCAGACTGCTGGGGGACACCGAGACACTTTCCTCCTCTCAGCATGTCACCACTGTAGGACATTAACTCTGTGTCTTCTTTGTCCCGTAGTCGTCTTTCTCCCTCTGTCTGTGCCTGTCTTCAGGTGTCCCCGGATTTCGAGCTAATGGTCGTACCCACCTACCCCATGTTTTCCACTCAGCCCAGCGGCTCGAGGCAGATGGCCGCCCGCCCTGAGCCTGGTTCTGCTGGTTTTCTTTAAATGTCTCATACTCTGGACTTTATTATGTAAAGTGCCTTGAGATGACTTTGTTATAAATTGGTGCAATACAAATAAAGTTGAACTGAATTGAACTGGCAGTCCCTCACACCACAAACAAGAGATGGGGTGATACTGCCCTCGCTGTAGTGGCACCTACTCTCTTAAACAATCTTCCATTACAACTGCATCTGCAACACAACATTAACAAAAACGTCTGAAAGTCATGGAGCGACTGACTTTATCAATGAGTAGATTTTTATTTATAAACCAATTGCTTTAATTCTAGCTTCTATATCCACGGACCCGGATCTTGCATTTTATCTTCCTCTCACACGAGCTTAGAACATTCTTGCTACATGGTGACTGCTTCAATTGACATTTGTTGGCTCAAACCAAAGGTGATGCGAGCTGACATAGCAACTGGTCATTCTTCTGCTTTGTGTGTCATGGCCTTAAAAGGTCAATGAAGTACCCCTGGTAGCCCTGCATGAGCCACGTCTAATCGATTTCGTGTCTTCAGACGTTGTGTTGCGACTTTATGCTGGTGTTTCACATGCAGCCAAACAGATCACAACAAATTTTACACTTTGTGACTTTCAGCATGCAAACGACGGGAAAGGAAGCAAAAGCACTACTAATAGGAACACATGCCAAATGTCTTAATGCAGTAGCCTTACTGAGAAGTTAACGGGTTTAAAATATACCGTTTGAAATATTTTTATTTCAAACCAGAAGTCAGGAACAGGGATGCCTGCATTCACACTGCAAAACACATTGTTTGAGTTGCATTACTTTGATCGTCTACCAGCAGGCAGTTTCAAAATTGCACATATCAACTTAAATCAGGTGCTACCGGACTTGATGCCGCTCAACTTTAACGACCCTGGTGCTAGCCAGAAATGTGCACGCTTGAAGTGTGAATATAAAGTTGTGGCTGAAGTTGTCCTTCATTAGTGATAAACATAATCAAGTATTAAAAACAACCCCAGAACTCACACACAACTTTGCAAAACTCAGTAAACTTTCAAACGGTACCTGGTCAGGCACCCAGGTGGCTGACACAAACAATAAAACCCAATCCTGGACTTGCTCCAAAATGGGAAATACATGGGTGGAGATATGTGGAAGGTTGTGGTCAGCCAGCCGTGCGATGCTGCAGTGCCGTGGGGAAAGGTGTGCAGAGGCGGTGTATGTGGGGGGGGTCATTGTTTCTCTTACCTTCACCTGAGGAGACTGCAGCTTCTGGTACATCTCCAGGGAGTAGTGATGAAGCCAGATTTCCACAAACATCTTGGGAGAAGAATTAAACACGTTTCATTTCACACACTTCACAAACAGCATATTTAAATATTCCCAGAAGGATCCAGGCCAAAACATCTTGGCTTACTACCCGGAGAGGGACCCTCAGATTGGTTAGTGTCTTACTTGTAACAGTGTTTCAGACCTCCAGATTTCTTGGGCTGCAGGGTCTGCATTAACAGAGGGTTGATGGAAAATGTGATGTTTCAGGAGACTTGGGCTGTGAACACCATAACCAGCAAAAGCAACGCTGGAAGATCTGTTAGAAAGGGACATTTCATCAGGCTGGCAGTGAGCCTTTTTGTACACTGCTATAAATGACAGATTTAATAAACCTCTCATACCTTGGTGAAGGCGCAGTGACGGAACCTCTGGAATCAGAGAAAGGAGATGGGGGAACACTTCCTTCACTGGGGAGGAAGTATTTCAGGTACGTGTCCACCAGCACAAAGTAAGCGCTGTCTGTGGAGCTTCCAATCTGGCCTTGGGGATAGTTCTGAAAACATAGTCTTGTTTAGTTCTACCTGTGAGACCTAGATGTCAGATGATTGTGCTCATTCATTTTAAATGGTAAATATAATGATGTCATCATTTTCAAGACAGTACATTGGCAAACTTACTTTTGGCATGATGAGGCAGTAGGCAAAATTGAACATGAAAAATTCAAATGGATCTGCAGAAAATTAAGGAACGACTGTCCATTTCTTTTTGTATTGCAGAAAGTCTACGGTGCATCAAAGCCTCACTATAAAAAAAGTGTTTCTAAAACCTCTTAAAGAAAATTAAAAATATAGGTTAATTCATTCGTTAGTTAACCTAAAAAATATTTTGAACATTATCACAGTGATATTTCAAGGGTTTAATCTTTAATACTGCTGATTTAGACTTTTCACCATGTAAACAGTCACATTAAATTGTGTTATTTGGGCCTAAGATCATTTTCTATTTAATGTCACTCAGACTAAATAAAAACAAAAAAAGAACTTGTAGGTGAATCCTAATGAAAATAGATGTCCTACAACTACCCAGTGAAACTGGGTGTATATGAAAAAAATTGTGTATATGCAAACTATGGTCTTATCATTGACATTTTATTATAAACACAAGAGAAAAGGATACTGAGCGAGAGGTTCAGAGTCAGAAGACCAGAGAGGGGGAACTGCAACTTGTTGTGGAACAAGGGACAATCTGGCAGAACTCCTTCCTGGATACAGGCCTTAACAGGACCCTTCAGGACCCACCAAGAAGAACATTAGATAATAAATAGAATACCTTATGGGAGGCCAATGTTCTTTCAAAATAACAACTCAATACATTTTAAACGATACACTGTGACACAGACCAAGTCTGAATCTATGTCCAGTGGAAACAAAGGAGGTGAAGTTTCACCAAGTGTAGCTGATGACGCACATGCAAAGGAGACAAACTTACCGGAAGGTAATTGACAGGTATTTCATATTTGTACTCTTCTGCTTGAAGTTTATACACAAGCTTCATCATTGACCCACTGAAAAGAGTATTACACAAAAATGATGGAGTTAAAGACAGGGCGAATGAACAACGCTGAACACTGCTGGACACATTTTGGTCCGGCTGTACAGAGAAACTGTAACTACCTGGGGTTTAGAAACTCCAGGACAATGTTGTAATCATTGCTTCTTGAATGCAGGAGTCGCAGGTTCCAACCGGCAATGATACCATCCAGACTGCCAAACACACTCTCCACCAGCCAGGGGAAAATCAAGTGCAGCTCCTGAAGAGCAACACATTCACATTATAAACAAAGCGAGAAGAAACTGGCCACAAATTTTAAAACGGTGCTTTTCTTACTGTGGCAGACAGCTCAGTCCTACCGAACAGTTTGCTCTTGCACCAGAGGAAGAGCCAGACAAGCACTGAACACCATGAATACTTGGCAAGTGTTGCAGGAAGTATGGCAAGTATGCAAATACCATATGAATTATGGATGGGGTTACGGGACAACTATTTGTACGCGTCAGCTGTTTTACATTTACATTCAGTCGTTTGTCAAATGCTTTTATCCAAAGCAACTTACAAGTACAAGGCAGCAAAAATCCAAGTCAAGGAGAAAAACGTCAAAGCAAAAGTGCTATCAAAGGAGTGTTTCTGTTTCATGGGATGGAAGTACGAGAACGAGCAGAAAAATGTATTTTTCAAGTGCAAAACCCCTGCACACCAGTAACCCTATCAACAGTGCATGGCAGGGATCCATATGACCAACGCCTGCACAATGAGTTGGGTTGTGTACTCAAGAGGTGGGGTCTGATCTTTCTGATGTCGTGGAGAGCAAATCTACACGAACGAGTAACAAGAGGCAATGTGCTCTGTGAAGCTGAGTTGTTCATCGATGAGGACCTCCAGATTTCTGGCCGACTTAGCGGGGACAATCACCGTAGATCGAATGTTGATGCTGATGTGCTGCGTTTTGTTTTAACTCTGTTTTTAAAAATGACAGGAGCCACTAAGTTCTAGGAGATATTTTATAACGTAGAAAACTGTGTAGGCTGCACACTAAAATATCTGAAGCTAGTATAGACAAATAAACAAAAATGAATACTGGAGAGACTACATGCAACCCACACACTGCAATGCCTCACACTCGTCCTCGGTGTTGCTCTCAAACCTCGACTGTCCATAGTAACAGCCACACATGCCAAGGGAAACAACCCTGTACGGTGAAGATAAGAACCTGTAAGAGCTGCCTACCTAAAATCCAAAAAGACCAACTGTCTTTTTGACTTCACTGTGACGTATGCCCTCTCATTTGAGAAGCTGGAACCAATAAATGTTTTTGCTAAAAATGACCCAAAACAATACATGTATCATTAGAATTCTAAAAGTTATTGGAATCTCTCATCTGTGAGCAAAGTACATGTTTCCTTGAATGAGCCTTTGCTTGCCTCTCTCTGTACAGGATCTACTGTCTCCTTGCAGTCTTTGTGTTCTTCCAGGGAACTAGAGTAAAATACAGTTTCTACGCAGCTGAACTCAGCCCTGCCGTGAGCGCCCCGGCCAGGAGAGACACTGCTGAGACGACCTATCATATTGGAATTAAGATTAATAGTGTATTGCTTCAATTGCCCAACAGTGATCAGTACAGTACAAGAAGATTGGCGTTCACAACAGACAAATCGGGCTGCAAACAGAGAGATGGGAATTACCTTTGCAGGATATTCATCAATAATCTTGGCCAGATCTTGGCATCGCTGGAGGAGAGGTTTTGTGGTCGAATCTGCCTTGAGGTTGGCCTGGAACATCAGTGAGCACATTTAGTGAATCACACAGGAAAAGACACGTTTTCCACAGACTTGTGATAAGGGAGAATCGAACAATCGAGGTAAGAGACTCACCAGCAGAAAACTCGGCTGTTGCAATGTCTGAGCAGCCATGTAGGACCCGGGGTTCGGTTCTTCCACGGTACAGTCCACTTGGATCCTACCAGACACACAAGCCTTCACAATGTCTTCAGTCCGAGGAACTCAGGTCGGCCTGGCCTTAGTCCCTTAGCACGTTTCAAAGAAAGAAACGCTGCGTTGGCCGGTCACGAAAAACTGAAACCAACAGGCGCTAAGTGAGTGGACGAAGCCCGTTAGCATGAGCCGCGGGGCTAGTCCCAGCGTTCTGTCGGAGCTAGCGCAGAACCGAGCCGACAGTGACGTGGGCTGACGTCTCACAAACACCCGAGCTGCGGACACTTTCAGACGGACTCCTCTTTACCTCCGTCCGTGGAAAAAACACCGTCCAAACTTCAGCTGATCGTCCGCGACCCGCGTTTCCAGCCGCGTCGTTCAAACTTGACAGAGCGTGCCGCAAACGTCGGCGTCTTCTTCGTTGGTGTTTTACGTCACTTGTCACGTTGGTGCCCGACAGCGCCACCGCCTGGAACAGTTCTGCGGGCGGGACATTGTTGTTTTATTTTATTCATTTTTTAGGATCTATGGTGATTTCTAATTAGGCCTTAGACAGTATCATGTTGCTGCAATATCCTGTTGTTGTTAAAGTGACATATCTTCCATTTCTCTCAGTATCTTTAACAACACGTGCCGTCTCTCTCTCTCTCTCTTTTTTTTCTTTTGCTTTTGCCAGATTACATTTTTTCTTTAGTTATGGCACTTGCCCGTCTTGTCTATAACCCAGAGACAGATAGTAGCTGCAGACACTAACCCCGGCTCTGTGCGGCCTCCCACCATGGTGGCTGGACTACCTGGTTATCTTACTCTTAAAATAACCACCTTGAAACAAACTGTGCATGATATGTCAGAAAATACATGTGCAAGAGACATTTATTGTACAAAAATGTAAAAACCCTGGAATGTTTTTATGTGCTTTATTTCATATAATAGCTTCATTTTGTGGCTTTTTCCACATACAGTCTAGCAAAAGGTCATTGCTCTAGTTCTTGGTCTCAAAGCTTTATAGTTGTGAAGTTAAAAAAAGTTTTACACGTTTTACATGTGGACACAAAGAAATTTTAATTTCATTAAACGAAAGGAAACTACTATCAAAAATAGAGTTCTTTAATATACATGGATGTTAATAATAATAATTAGTAGTTACATGGCAGAATTATTAAGCTTTACATGATACATTTTCAAGCAAAGGTCCATTTTAATGTGTGCGTTTCCACTGAGGCCTTTGATCAGTGAGTAGGAAGCCAAGATCCTGTAGATCTGAATTACAGCTCAGATGAGCATAAATACACACAGAAGACATTTGCTTTAAAACTTTATGTGTATGTATGTAACCAGGCAAACAGTGTCATTGACGTACACTGTGTGTGTGTGTGTGTGTGTAGTGTATGTCCTGTCTGTGTGTTCTCGAGTTCATGATACATTTCCACCTGTACGTCAGCGCTGTGGGAAGAAAATTGCAGTTTTGCAAGTTTCACATCAGCTTTCAGGTGCCAGTGATGGACGTCAGGACTGGCTGTAGAGATTAGAGAGTGAGACTCTTCGCGTGGAAAAGGGACATGAAAAAGATGCTCTGCTGGTTCTGAAGAAAGCAACGCCTGCACACTAAAATCCAACTTACATGTTTGTCATTAATACTAGTTGTAATATTTATTTCACTTCATTTTCAATAATAGTGTAAATGAACAGCTGGCACCATCGGTGAGTGTGAAGGGCAGGTGGGGGTATAATAGGCTATAATTCAAATTAATTAAACAATTCTTTGGAAATATTTTGACTTCATGATAATCCAAGCTGAACAGAAATGTTCAATTTAATTGATTGATGTCACTTGAAACAACCTTGACCCTGCCTGAATTCACTCTTGGAGTTAAAATAAATAATCCAATAGGTTTCAGGCCACTCGTCCTTCTAACTGCAGCAAAACGCCTGACAGCTTGAATCATGAATAGTTAAAAATATTGAAAGCAACATATATGGGTTTAAAGCAGGTTATGTGGGACTTTCTGGGGATGATGGAAAGTGAGAGAAATAAACTCAGACATTTTCAATCTTACCATTGTTTACGTACGTACTGCACAATAATTATCATTCAGTAATAACACGAAACACAAATACCTGCTTTCGACATTTGCTTTTTGCATTTGGATGAGGAACCTTTATACTGTGTCCTTTTTTGGAAAGGACTGTCAGGCTTTAATGGATATATCAACACATTGGTGTAGCTGGCGTCACTTTGCCAGGTGCCATTATTTGCTCAGAGCTTCTGGACTGAACCTTGTTGATTTCTATCTGCACAGGACTTGGTGTCCACACACAGTGTCTGTGTTCTCCAGCGGACTAGAAGGGAGTGTCAGGAGGGTTGTTTCTCCTCACCCGGGCTTTTTTGTTCTCATGTTTGAGCTTCAGATTGCGGAGTTTCTGCTGGCGGTGTTTTTTGCTGTACCACAGCTGCTCACAGTACTCGTCCACGCTCAGACTGTTGCTCCCCATCATGTGCAGGTCTTTGTAGCTCTTCAGAGGAGGCTGCTTCTGCCAGGGGTTCACTTGCGCTGGCAGTTGAGGAGCATTATTATGGGCTCCCGACTGGAACCCGGCAGTGCCAACCCCCGCTGGGCCCGTCTTCCCCGTCACCACAGTACCAGCACGGCTCGGGCTGTGGTTGTGTTGGTAGTGGCTTTGCTGTAAGCTGTGGTTGGGGATGATGTGAACGCGGTATTGGGCGAGGATCTGCTTGTAGGATTTCTCAAGACTGGTGCAGGTGTAGCTGCCTTCGTCAGCCAGCTCCAGGTGTTGAAGCAGCAGACCTCGCTTCACGTGGAGGGAGCGGTCGTCGCTTTGAGGCAGCTGAGAAAGACAGTAAGGGGAAGATAACGTTAGCTTGACGTTGACAGCTCACCCTGATCATTGCAACCCGTTTTCAATAGCACCCACAGATGGAAGGATTACTGAGGGCTCGAGGCCTGTAGCAGCTGGCTGAATTAAATGTTCTGTGATTTATCCATATTCATGTTGCACATTTTTTATTGCAAAATGCCTCAACCACAGTGGAGAAAGCATCTTAATATTAGGTAACACAAGCAGCTGTAAACAGCTGAGAACGGATGACGCCAGGCTCCAGCAGCCTGCACGGCCCAGTGTGAGGCCTTCGTATCTACCTGCAGCTTCTTCACACACTCACTCACCATTTTCGCCTTTGTCTCTTTGGCATCATCACATTTGGAGACAGCAGCAGTGGAGCATTACTTACTGGCTCAACCTGAATAACAAGGTTTATTAAATATGCAAAGATGAGAGTGAAAAGCACAGATGGCGCCTCACCTCTCTGCCTTCGTGTGCCTCTGCGCGGTGCACCGTCCACCGGAGCTCGGCCTGCGGTGACCGAGGGACACACTCCAGGAAGGTGGAGTTTCCCTCCACGCCGTACACCATCCTCACCTCCACAGGCTGGGAACCTGACACAGAAACACACACGATTCAGTCGAGTTGGAGTGAATGTGAAGAAAGGTCAGAAGGTCAAAATGCGCTTTCCTCCACGCTGCAAGTCGCAGCCATTAAAAGAATTCTAAAAAATAAACAGGCTAGAAACATTTCCACACTGCAGTTCCACAGCACATCCTCTAGAGAGTTCCCTGTCGCTGCAGAACACAGTGGTACAGGAGGTGATTCACGCCAGAACTACATGCACGTTCAGATTAGTTTGGTTTTCTGGGTCGTATACTTTACTCAAGTATGTCCATTTCCTGCTTATTCCTGCTTTGATTTCACCACATCTACTGAAGGCAAATGTTGTACTTTTACTGCTCTACTTTTATTTGGTAACTTTACTTCCTTTTCAGATTGTGATTAATAAAAGTAATGTTCACATTATTAAAATGATTGACCCCGAGTGAAAAAGTTAGAGGGTAATTAGCAGCATGTTAAGTAACATAAGTCAGAATATAAGCATTAGATATGACCTGATCACTACCTGCAGCACAATAATCAGCAGTGATCGTTTTTCCTGTATTAACTGCAGACTGACCACTGTCACAGGCAAAACTTATTTGTGTCTCATTTTAAATGCAAATACTTAAACACAGTATTTAAATTCTATCAAGAACATTAAACCAAGTTATGTAATGTGCAGAGCATTAAATCATTAGGCAGGAATCGAAGTGCGACTTTATAACGCAACAATGTTTCCACGGATGTTTAAAAGTTTCTTTTATTTATATTTGTGGCTCATCATAAACATAGTTACCTACCACCAACACTGTTTCTATTTAGCTTTGACTAGAATTCATATTTAACATCATACAAATTGACAGCAAACAAACAGCAGAACGTGTGGTCCAAAAAAAAGAATTAACTTAAGCACGGCTGTTTCCAAAGACAAACACACAGTTTTTTTCCTTCTCACTAGGATTTGTTTTAAATCCCATATAATGGAGCTGAATGATCAGCCCGTGTGCTCCTCGGGCTTCGTCTGCCAAAACACAGTCTGGCATTTATGCAGCTCCCTCCTCGAGCCAAACTGTCGTCTTCCCTGCGTCATTTTACATTCCTTCCCTGCAATGGCACTTGAAAATACTTCATCAATCCCACAGTGGAAATCCTCTGTTCCTAAGTAAACACCATCCATGCTGGATGCCCATTCGGTGACAGATGACAGGAAATTATTTAAAGCAGAGACGGAGGAAGTCCTTACCGTCCTCTGTCATTGGGCACTGACTCTTGGGATTTCCATACTTCACATTCTGTCTCCGCGTCCGTCTGCAACACACACACACAGAGTTCAGAATTAGTCTCTTTCTATCCTCTATAATATTTCACTATTATGTGTGAAAACAACAGCAGAGTAAATGACTGTGACTTTAAATCCTCCTCCTCTGTCCATCGCCTCCTCCGGGATCGTGCACAAGGAAGCAGAGATCAAGAGGCGGCTATGAAAATACACAGACACCCAAAACTCCGTTGTCCTTTCTGCTTCAGTCCGACCTCTCTCTGCCGTCCTTTCACCAAGCTTCCCTTCTCACCGCACACTCCCTCCTTTCTCCTCATCTTCACATTTTTAATCAGACTTTGTCGATTAAAGGAAGCGTAGTTCCTCCCTCTCTCTCGCTCTCCAAATATTTTGGGGGAACACTTCACCAGATCTAAATTCATTTTTAAAAAAACAAACTGAGCCACAAGCAAATCCTCTAATCTACTTTTGTAATTTAAAGGCAAGTCTCAGAGAACTCATGGAAGCACAAACTGGGTTACGCTGCTGAGTCCTGAAAGACTGAGCCTGGTTTTAGGATCTCACCGGATTTGTGTATGTTAAAGGAACCTTCAGTGATTTTAAACCTCCCCTTAAATTCTCTGTATTTTACAATACTGTCTCCTTCGAGGTGAAAAACACAGATGACATCATCTAAAGGTTTTTCAGCTAGAAGCAGAGAAATAGTTTAAAAGTGGGAAGTTTAAAAGTGTTAACGTACATTAAAGCCATAGCAAGCAACTTCACTGGTGAAGTCCCCCTGTTAACATGCTGGGACCCGTCCTCCATCTCATCACAGTGCGTGTTCCGGTCCACGTCCCTCCCCTGTGGAGCTGGTGACGCGGTACATGCACACGCTTGCTACGATTTTTCAGTCTAACATTACCATCCCAAAGTCCTCTATGAACGCGTTGACAACACGGTCACACCTTCACCCCCCCCCCCCTATTTACCTCTTGCTGGTGGGGAAATATCTGGAGCAGGTCTGTCCATCCCAGGAGCAGTACGGGTCTCTGGCCAGGCAGCAGTCGGCACAGTTGGTTCCGTATAACTCACACCTCTGGAGGCCCAGCTGGGCCACGCCGAGCTCGCTGGACACAAACAACTGTTGCTGTGGATGACAGCGAGTCAGAGGGAAACAGAGAGAGGAGAGGAAGACATGCATTATATATCTGTAGATTCATCATACCTTTTCTATTTCGGACATTCATACAGTCAAAAGTTAGTAGCCACTGTCAAACACGTGGTGGAGGCGTGATGGTTTGGGCTGGTTTTGCAGACCTGGACCTGGACACCTTGCAGTCACTGAAACGTCTGGGCTCGTCAGGGATGCAGCAGCCAATGGCCATCAACAAACACACAATGTGTGTGTGTGTAAGGTTGTACAGTGACTGTGTGTGCGTTTGTGACATTGTGTATAACGCCACATTCGGTACGTGCGTTACACGCGTGTCGTTAAGGATGTGTGTGTGTTTGACGCGCCCTGGTGCGCGATAGCAACGACTGCTTCTACAAATTTACGCAAACGCCCGTCAGTGGGCTCTTTGAGCTACGTTTATGTGTAAAAAAGCCTCGTGTGTGTGTCTGTTTATGTCACCAAGGGTGCGGCTGAGGTAAAACACGTGTCCCTTCGAGGCCGTTTGGCTTTGGACGCGTGGCCCATGAACTCCTCTCTATACCAGAGGATTCTAGACGGAACTGTGAGGACATCTGTCCAACAGCGCGTCATACAACAGGACAAACCGAAGCAAAACTGGGTTGCGATGCAAATCCACATAAGAATGTCGGAAAAAAGAATTGTGGTTTTTGGAACAAACTAGTCAAAGACCAGATCTCAATGCTGTGATGGGACCTTAGGAGAGCTGTGCCTGAGGGAATGTCCAAAAACCTCAATGAACTGAGGCATTGTTGTAAAGAAGAATGAGCCAAAATTCCTCCACAGCGATGTTAGAGACCGATAAAGTCATACAGGAAGTGATCACTGCAAGCTACCGAATCCAAATTAGTATTGTCCTCATGTTTTTTCCTTTGTTAACCCAGTAATGGCACAGCCTCCATTCACGCCTAATACTGGGACCCGTAACCATGAGGTTACCATGTCTGTTGCAGATTTTTGTTCGAGTAAAGTTTAAACGCCTCCTGTTTCCAGGTGTCACTGACAAAAAATCTTTAACAGCAGTTTTCCCTTTAGACTTCATCATAACTTTATGATCTTATAGTTTCTGCTGAAACGTCAGCACACGCTCATCTGTACATCTGTCCTCAGTATTCCTGTGCGTATCTGTATATTATCTTGTACTTGTGACAATAAAATTGAATTGTTTTGAATATAATAATCCTAATGCCTAGTTCACACAAGCTCGAGTGCATTAAATAACTTTTTTTACATTTTGAACCACAACACAGTTTTGCTGAAAAAGCACCAAGTTAAATTGTGGTTGTAGTTTAACTCACAGTGAGCGTTCGGTGGAGCGTGTTCTGATGTTCTGCTGTCAACAGGTTTTCCAGTGACGCTTCGGTGATTTTTTTATGTTACAAACGTGTGTCTCCTTAAAATGAAAGAGTGTGTAAACCGTGTGTGAACCGCGACACAGTGACACAGACAAACACAAGGATGCAGAGGAAAGTTCCACCTACTCGCTTAGTGGACAGCTCCATGCTCAGGATGGGGGTGGGACTCTGTGGGATAGTGAAAAATAGACGGTTATGTGAGTAAGACAGATGAACAGAAAAGGAAAACGTTTAACTGCTCATAGTCGGGGGCAAAGCAGGCAACGTGGAGTCCGTAGAGTCACGTCAGAGAGGATCCAGAGCCCACTGAGTGTGTGCGCGTTTTACTGCCTGATAAACTAAAGCTGGAATGGAAAAAAGGAATTATTGTCATCACTCAGCACAAAAAGCCACAATGACAAAGTGAAAAGGGATTTTCAGAGGTTTTACAAATTGATTACAATTAAAAAACAGAACACAACTTCAAACCGTGTTCAGGCACATCCTGTCTGCGTTATTCTTCCTCGAGATGTGTCCAGAACTTCCACCACAGGCCTCGTGCAAAAAAGGATTTTTACTATTTCGCATTAAAGCTGCAACGAGTTAAAATTTGATGTTAATCTAAAAATTTTGCACGGGCATCTGCACAGTTAAGTCAGATTTTTTCACGAAACCGAGCTACTCTACACAAACCTGGGGAGCGACGGGCCTTTTATACAACCAAACGTCTTTCAAAGCGACTCGTGTTTCAGTGACGCGGAGGTCGGGGAATGTCTCCGAGCTGCGTGAAATGCTGCTGAGGTCAGGGCAGTTCTGAGATTACAAATCTAACGAGTGTCTTTCTTCTCCTGAGAGCTAAATTAGCCACTGCTCCATTTTTCTAGCTCACTGACTCGTTGCAGTGTTTCACAAATGGAGCCTGTGACCTTTGACCTGACCGCTCCGAGAAAGAGGGTCAGGGGTCTGAGCTGGTGGGAGGGGGCGACAGTGGAGACTGAGAACACGTCGAGGTAGTTTTGCGGTGATCTGGAGACTCGGCTTCAGCCTCAGCACGAACACACAAGTGCCTCGGCAGTTAGTGTGCAGCTCGTCCCGCAGCTGTACAGTCCGTGTCGGCGGTTTTTCTGCGGGTTCCTGTCATACGTAAACAGACAGCCAACACGTGGCTTCCTGTTTTCTGTCTTTCTTCCTTCCTTCCTTTCACCTGTGCTCCATTTTAAGGCCTGATTTCCTCAGTTTTCTCTGCCCCTTCCTATTCGAGGACCTTCTGTACGTGCATGAACGGATTTTGAAGGGGCCAACAAGACGCAGGCCCGTGGGAGTGAAAACAACAACCAAAAATCATGCACAAAGTGACCAGAGAGACGTGAGAAATGAGTAAAAGACAGGATGAAAAATGGCCAATAAGACACAGGTGGTGACTAAAAGAGACACTAAAAGACACGGTGAGTGTGGGGCTCCTATACATGACAGATCCATGTCTTTTGTCCCTTTGAGGGCTGGTTCCTCCAAATCTGTCCATGGGCTCAGGCCTGTTGTCCTTCCTCCCTGGTCTCTCTCTTCATTTGTCAATTACCAAAGTCATTCTAAATGCTGCTCTGCTCTTTGACGCACGGCATGAATGTGTCCGTCCTGGAAGAGGGACGTGTCCTCTGTTGCTTTTCTTCCTGTTAGTTTGTCTCTTTGCAATTCAGCAGGCTAAGAACATCCAGTCACCCATGACCCTAACTGCCTTTCAGGGTCATGGGGAGCTGGAGCTTATCCCAGCTGTCCCAGGATGAGAGTCGGGGAAGCTGGACAGGTCTCCAGTCTGTGTCCAGACCAACACAGACAGACAATCAGTCAAACTCACGCTCACACCTACATCCATGTGTCTGTGTGGAAACCCCCACCGAAATAAACTGTTGATTTCTTCTCCTGTCTTCTGTCTATATTTGTCCCCTTCTTGTCTCCTCTTGTCTTCTCTATCAGCTTATTTAGGTAGAGGACCTTGGGAAATATGTGCCCTGATGGCTGTTTTTTAGTTTACTGGAGTTATTTCAGAAAAACTAATTCCACTGGAAAACGTTATACAAGGCCGGACACAGAGGATCACTCCCATCACTCCCATCACTCCCATCACTCCCATCACTCCCACCACTCCCATCACTCCCAGTACCCATCAGACACTAGTTCCAGCTCTGATTTTAGCCGCTCAAGTCTGTCTCGTGTAGCTAACGTGTTCTGTGGGAAGAATGAACTTGACAACAGAACACACAGCCAATGGGCATCGACACGTACTGATAAATCCAGGACAGAGCGAACAAACTGAGCTTCAGTGACGGCTGCGTCTCACCTGGAAGACAGTCAGCTCCTCCAGAAGGATCTCCTCTGTGTCCCAGTTGTCTCTGATCACGGACACTGCCTTCACCACCTTCCCATCATCTGAGGAACAGCAACATTCACGGAAAGGTTAATGCCAACACAATGAAGGCAGACGGTTCCACAGAGAAGCAGCGTGCTGACGTACGTCTCCATCTAATAATCAGCCAAAAGACGTCTCATGTACGGGGTTATAACTCATTTCGAGCATGTAAAACTTGGAAATACATATTCACGCGTCCAGTTCGTAAAGACACCTGGACGAAACCTGTAGACATTTCTCTAAACTTTCGGACGTTCTCCTGAAAATGGCAGAAATGGTTTATTAACACAGAAGATGCAGCCATTTTTCAGCCTGGACAAAGTCAAACACGATGTGGACACAAAGTCAACAGTAGAAATATGTGGCTGGCTCGGTTCCCACGCTTTGTTACAGTAACCGTTGCCAAGGTAACGCAGGGTATATCCTAGTAATCATACTCCTTAGTAACAGAGTAATCCTTAAAGTAAACGAGGATTTATGACATTTGTCAGCGACAACTAGAAACACACACTCAGACACCAGCTGTGACACTACACACTGTACAAAGGCACTGAGACGCAGATCACTTGGATCTAACGGGTCGACTCGTGTTCTGATCGGGCAGAACACAAATCCAGTTGTTGGGACACCATGAACACAACGCGACTGTGGCTCTGGCTCAGGAAGCAAGGTGTTTATGAGGCTTCAGCCAAAGCAGCATCTTGAACTTTAAGCTCATAGTTTGTGTTGTTGCAGCCACAGTCAGAACTTTGGTTCTGGCAGTTGAACTCATGCTTGAGCTTTATTAGATCTGTTATTATCTACAGAAATGTAACTGAGTAAAGTTACGCTGAAAGCAGCAGGTGAGAATCAACTTGGCATCATGTACAGTAAGAAGCTTACATCAACACTGGGATTAAAATAGATATTTAAATATGCGCACACACACACACACACACACACACACACACACACACACGTCAGATGCTCCCTGGGAACCTCATAAAGCTACTGTGGGAAACTCACTGTGTACATGTGTGTTTGCAGAATTGTGCAAGTAACAGATGTTCGGTGTGTGTGTGTGTGTGTGTCTACAGATGAGTCTTTCAGACAAGTCTTCTGCACGTGGATTAATGATCTTCATAACATTTCACATCATTTAAACTGAAACTATGGTTTTGCTCGGGCCAGCAACGCATTGAGAAAAGAGTCAAGCGAAGCTCACTCTCCTTTCACACTGCATCGTTTCCTCCTTTGCTCCCTCCCTCCATCCGTTATCCCTCCTCCTCACCTGTGCCCAGATGAAGGACGTCATATGGTCCGTCCTCGGCGTCCACCCTGTCCACCACTACTCTCTTCAACATGTAGGGCACGCTCACCCGGGTTAGGACGGGCCTGCCGCTGAGAGGCAGGACGGGCTCCCACATCAGCTGATGCTGCCGCATGAAGCTCACCACCTCATCTGGGAAGTCCTTGGTGGATTTGTGGAGAGCGTCGTAGGTCTCACTGGGACACTGGAGGACGCGTCACAGAAATCAAGGTACTGATGATTAAACGTGCAGTGGACTTTGAGAATATTTGAGTGAAGTGTGTGTGTGTGTGTGTGTGTGTGTGCGGTTAATCGGTGATCTGAGGCTTCATGCTTTTAATCACTCCTCCCAGTGCACAAAGCCACTGAGAGCCGAGTTCTCAGCAGGAGCAGTGAAATAACACCTGACGCGCTCGAAAAGCTCCGACCCTCTGACAGGCTGAAGCTTCCCAGAGGAGTTTGCAGCTGGGGTGTTAAATCACAGAGTTCCACAGCTTATTTTCATTAGCCGGGTTGTGTGTGTTGGGTCTCACCTCATGGGAAATTCTTATTATTCGCACACGAACACACACTTCATCAGGGACACCTGCACAATCCAACACCATCCAATGCAGCAGCTCTGCCAGAGCTTTGAAATAAGACGTGGTCCTAATGATTTGGGCCCTTCAATCATTTTTAGCATGACACACCGCCATCACCACCGGTGAGGAAACGCCTCAGTATCTGTAGGATCGGATGTCCTGTACTTACAGTTCCAGGTCTTGGATAGGGGATGCGGCCTTTGTACTCCACCCAGCGATAGTCAGGACCTTCTTTATGGGCAAACGGGCCGTTAAAAGCAGCACGGATGGACGCCATGGAGTAGACACACACCGCTGACCCACGGAACACAGAGCTGTGGGACAACGAGCTGATGTTAGTGTTGGACGTAGAGGAGGAAAGGTGGGATCGGAAAAAGGACAAACGTGCACATCACATCTCATACGCAGGGTATAATTCTTTGTAACACACAGTACCAGACCTTCCTAATAGACCGGTTCGGTCTCAGAACGCAGGCTGACTTGTGATTCCCAGAATTTCCAAAAGTAGAACGGGAGGCAGAGATGATTTAGACTAAAAGTGCTTTACACACACTCACACACCGATGGGGAGCTGATGTGCTCAGTGTCTGTAGGACCCTCGGACACGTGACCGCCAAGGATCAAACTAACAACTGTAGGACTGGCTCCCTACACAGATACATTCACATTTAGACAGAAAATGAAAGAGGGAAATAGTTGAAAAGAGTCCGAACTTTGTCCGTGAATGACTGAGTTTCACATCACTGTCACGGCGGGACGGCGTCTGTCCATAAAAACAGCTTCAACAAACAAACGTCTAAGTGTCCGTCACCTGGATGTACTGAAGACGCCGTAGATGGTGGGATTCTGAGGGTCCTTGGTCTCCAGAACAAAGATGTCCTCTAGAAAAGCACACAAAGCAAACAAGTGACAAATCAGCTTTCTGATTATTATTTGCTCTTTTTAATTCAATGCCAGCGACGTATTTTACACCTGCGCATCTCTTGATGAAATTATGAACTGCAGAAGAACTTTTTATATTTCATAAACAATATTCTTATAATATGCTGCTGACAATTATAAATAGGGATTTTGTTTCTCCAAAAAACTAAACAAATGAACTTTCTCACTTCATGATTTGATCTGAAAAAGTGGGAATATTTGACATTCCTTGATGTCCTGCTTCATCGCTGTGCACAGATCCGTTCACGACGTGAGGAAAGACAAGGGAGGAGAGCAGAAGGAAGGAAAGGAAGCGCCTTTATTACTGCTCTGTCCATCGAGCTGTGTCCTCTTTAACTCCGGGGGGACAGAGACGTAATAAGAAAAAGGAGGGAGATCAAAAAGCGATCTGTCCCAGAGAGGTCAAAGAAGAAAGAGAGGAAGGAAAAGGAAGGAGGAGGGACGGGAGCGCGTGTTACCCAGCTCATCGAAATGTGTGTCCACTCCTGACGGACCCGGGACAGAGCAGACCAGTCTGGCTTTGAGGAAGGTGGTCCAGCGGTTGATCAGGCTTCTCTTCCCCCCAATGTCATTCTGGAGCGAACGAGAGAGGACAGAGTGAAAGATAAGGACGAGGCGGAAGCAAATCTAAGTTCCTTGTGCTGTGAGTCTTTCCATTCTTTGCCTTTTAGACTTGCTCTGCACTTCACAATCGAAACATAAGAGGAGAAGATCTGTCTCAGTCTCGGCGTGTCTCTACCTTGCAGACTCGAGCCACCCTGCTGTACACCCTCTTGTCCCACTGTCCGGCCTCCACCGCCCTCTCCTTGAAGAAGAAGTAAACCTTGTCGTCGTCCGGACTGTGAGTGTCAGGGATGGAGAAGGAACCCACGAACTCGGGCTCTGACAGGGAAGACGGAGGAAGACGGGACGTTAGGAGCGTCTGTTCATTGATCTGACGCTCACCGTCTCCGTGGTAACACACACGCAGGTTTTGTGTCATTTCGGAATCAGCGTCTCACCGTTCAGCCAGTGGTGGTCGTAGGCTTCAGTGCGGATGTAGTGTTGACTGCCGGCCTGGGTGGACGTGCGAAAGATGGCGGCGTTGGCCCCCATGAAGTCGACTGAGGTGCCCGCGTACAGCCCGCCCCCTGAGGGAGGGACGCAGGAGACGATTAACCACGGCAGAGTCTGTCGTATGATTTGAAGCACAGTGATCTGTTTTATTCCTTTAATTTAACAACTTCCTGTAGTTGAAGGGTTTCGTTTCCAATTAAACTGCTCCGTCACAGTCTGTGTCAGAAACAGACAAATCACGAAGCTTCATTTATCAGGATGAAATACGTTTTGCACAACAGACCCGAGAACTAATTACAGCGATCTCTGCTTTTAACGGGTGGTTACAAAAAGATGTTGGACGTGGTTGAACAGCTGCGTCCGTGCAGACGTCCGCCCTGGCGTCTGTCCTTTGTTACGTTTATTACGCTCAGTTTTTTCTGAGCGGAACCTACAGGACAAACCCAAAGTTCCCCCCGCCCACACTCGTGATGACGAGTGCATCACTTCCTCCACTATCACCAGCGCTTCCTGCTGAATGGTCCAACAAAGACACGACTGTCAGACGCTGGAAACCTCCATTTGAAAACATCACACGCCGATTGTCTAAATGAGCCACATCCATGTGTTTTACGTCAGCATCCGCCGTAACTCAAGCCGACCACACACGCCGTCTGCGGCGAGGACAGTGGTGGGACTGTACGCCCCAGAACGACGACCCAAAGCGCTTTAATACTTTCACTTGTGTGCTGGTGAGTACCGGTCAGTCTGGCAGTGAACGCCTCTCTGGGACTGAAGGGGCATTTTCC